>KK118472.1:308147-319738 GCA_000611955.2 Stegodyphus mimosarum
TCTCAACTAGAGAATCATATTTGTGCATAGCTGCATATTCATTGGAGGTAACATTTTATATATCTAAAACTCTTAAATATGTTTATCTAAAATATTTCTAAGTTCTATTTTTTATTGTTCAATACTGTATTCAGCAATTCATGTATGTACACTTCAATTAATAATTCATGTGTTCCAAAGTGGGGCTTTACACATATAATCACCAAAGGATAATTACCCGATGGGTGTAGAAAACTTTCAGCAAGGTCACAAGTGTGTGATTTTTTTGTACTACTTTGAATAATGTATATGAATTTGTCTTCATTTGATAAGTATGGGTCATCATGAATTTCTTTAAACAGATTCAAAACCCAAGTCATCCTTTTATTGAACGATCATATTTTGTAATTCAATTTTAGGTAATTTAACGCTTTCTTTATTTACCACTTCAATAGAAGAATCATTACTAGATTTTCTATTACTTGGTTCATTTTGTTATCATTTTACTTTCATTTTCAACGATATTTATAGGTCAAAAAAAGAGTTTGATAATTGTTCTCATTTTCTTGATCAAACATATTTTGATCTGTTTTCAAACATTTCGATAGAAGTTCTAAAATTCTCTGTCAGTGTTTTCTAAATTTGTAAATTTATTGCTTAAAAGCAAAAAAAAAAAAAAAAAAAAAAAAAAAAAAACTACATCACATTCTTCTTGATCTATTGATTCAGCCTTTAAAGTTTCATCTAGTCTGTTAGTGGCTTTTGTAAAATTTGTTCTAAATAGTATTCAAGTAGGGTTTATTAATTTATCCATAATAAACTATTTCACTTTCATTAAAATCAGCTTTTTTAGTGTTCCACATTTGGGTATCAGATCTTACACATGCCATAGCCAAATAAAATTTACAACTTAATAGACATGAAGGACAAATGTCTTGCTCTTAACTTAGCCTCTCATGCAGTCAGGAAGGCTAAATGTTGCTTGCCTAAAGTTATCTAGTAATCAAAAAATACTGCAAAATCGCTGGAAAACAACCATTTATTGAGGGCATAGGCTCTCAGAACATCATGAATTCATAGAACATTGAACATAATAAATAAATAAATAGATAAGAAGAGTCAGAAAACTCTTTGGATATGTGCAGATGCTCGAATTCTGACTGAAAGTGTTCCATTTCGCATATGGGGAGTTTGTTAGTTTATCTTCTGTATGTCTGTAAAATAATTTTATCGCAAAAGATGTAAAAATGAGAAATTAAAACTATTCCTTAGAACTGTATTTTCTTGCTCATGAAGTTGTGAACTCTTTTTTTTTTTTTTCTCTTAGAGCCTCCCATTGTGAATGTGAAACCACCTTCAAAAAGTTTTGTGTCAGGCGATTTTGTGAACATAAGCTGTCAAACAGATGGTTATCCAGAGCCACTTATCAGATGGATATGGAGCCCAGCACATAACCAAAATTTTATTTCTGGAAGGAGTGAAATTCGTGACAAAAACTTGCTAATATATTCAGCAGAAGCAGATGATGAAGGCAGATATGATTGTGTTGCAACAAATATCGCTGGAACACAAGTTGCTACTGCTGTTTTAAATTATATTGGTGAGTCTGTGGAGTGAATATTTTATTATATTAATTGTTTTGTTTAACTAATATGCCTATTTGAAAGCATAATTGTTTTCATATTCATTAGGTGAAAGAATAGCCAAACAATCTCTTGCTTTAAACTATTCAGATAATTCAAGTAGAGATGCATTTTTAATATTAGGCAAACTTTTGCTTAATGCTGTAATTCAGTGTTAAAGTACTGAATGTGTATTTAAAGTGCAAATTTCTTTCTAGTTACAGAATTAAAAAAATTCAAATTTTGTAAAACAAGTAAAAATGTGTGTTTATCATCTAGTATCTCGAAAAATGATTTAAAATGCATTAAAATTTTTGTTTTGCAGTAATTTTTGTTTGTTGGGGGGCGTTTTCTGTTTTTGTAATTTACTGCAAAGGAAAAAGTTTATGCAATCTTGTCATGAAGATCCTGTAATATACTGTGTGCAAAAAATAAGTGGCTATAATTTCAACTGTGTCTTGCTGTAATTTTTTTATTGTTGGGGGCTATTTCTATTTTTGTAATTTGCTACAAAAGAAAAAGCTTATGTATTAGATACATTATCATATGTGACTTTAATGTCATGCAATCTTATCAAGAAGATACTGTGATGTACTGCATGCAGTAGCTATAATTTCAACTTTTTCTTTCCTTTTAAAAGAATAGGTTAGTTAAATCCAGTAATATATGAAGAGATAAAAATATGTTAGCATATATTAAAAAATTGATTTATGATACACAGTCCAGTCACATTAATGTGACCACCACGTACTTTCCATGTCAGAGTTAAATAACCAATCACAGAAGGCAGGTGGCAGCACAGTGCAGTTGAGCGTATATAAAGGGTGTGTGAGGGCTTCGGAAAACATTTCAATCGTTGGCGTAATGCAGAAACGAAGCGATTTATCCGACTTCCAAAAGGGCATGATCATTGGCTTTCGGGCCAAGGGTGGAAGCATTTCCGAAACGGCTGAGTTTGTGAACTGTTCGCGTGCCGCCGTGGTAAAAGTGTACCGTGCATGGCAAAATGGGACTGTCCAAAATCAGCGACCTGGCAAATGTGGTGCACCACGGGCCATAGATGACAGAGGCGAACGACGGTTGCGGAGATGCGTTCGGGCAGATAGACGGGCTACCGTTGAGCAACTGACCACCAAAATGAACCAAGGGGCTACCAAAAGTGTCTCCCAAAGTACTATTCAGCGAACATTGCTGCGTCTGGGCCTCCGAAGCAGACGCCTGGTTCGTGCACCTATGCTGACTGCTGTTCATCGACGGCGAAGGCTAGAATTTGCACGCCAGTACAGCAGCTGGACGTCCACTGAGTGGCGACAGGTTGCGTTTTCGGATGAATCGCGTTTTATGCTCCATCGGACAGATGGACGTTGGCGTATAAGGCGTGAAACCTCTGAAAGGAACCACCCTGCAACCATTGCCGGAACGGTCCAAGCTGGAGGCGGGAGCATTATGGTCTGGGGAATGTTTTCCTGGCATTCTCTAGGTTCACTGATCATTGTGGAAGGCACAATGGATCAATACAAGTACGCATCTGTCCTTGCGGACCATGTTCACCCCTACATGCGCATTGTTTTTCCTCAGGATGATGGCATCTTCCAGCAGGACAATGCGAGGTGCCATACAGCTGCCAGTGTACGTGCGTGGTTCGAAGAGCACCAGGATGAGTTTACCGTCCTCCCCTGGCCAGCAAACTCACCTGACTTAAACCCAATCGAGCATCTGTGGGACCATCTCGATCGAGTTGTTCGCGCCATGGATCCTCAACCGCGTAATCTAGCGCAGCTGGCCACGGCATTAGAGTCGGCATGGCTCAACATCCCAGAGAACACCTTCAGGGACCTATGTGACTCTCTTCCTGCACGTCTCGCAGCAGTCCGCTCTGCGAAAGGTGGTTATTCTGGCTTTTGACAGATGGTCACATTAATGTGACTGGACTGTGTATATACTGCAAATTATTTCTTTATTATTAATTATCATATATTAGCATATTTTTATAAAAGTGTTTGATATTTTATGAAAGGAGACAATAGATTTTTTTACTCATATGAAGTTAATAGGGATTAAGTAATTAATATTTTTATTGAGTATCTTTGATTAGGAGTGGCAAGAGAAATTTTTTCCATCATTGCATGAATTTATTCAAAGACTGTATACTATTAAAATTAACATTCAAGAAATAATATTCATTTAAACTATATCCTATTAAAAATTAATAGAATTGTTTTTATATGTAGAGGCTCCATTTGTTAGCTTGCCTGCTGAGGAGCTGACTGTGAAGAATGGAGAGCAAGCAGTTCTGAGATGCATTGCTGAAGGTATACCTGATCCAAAAGTGAAATGGTATAAGGGTTCAGTTGAAATACAACCTCTTTCATACATACAAGTTTCATCTGATGGTTCTCTTTTAATATATGATGTTCAGGAAACAGATGCTGGAAAATACACTTGCATTGCGGTTAATGAAGCTGGAACTGCAAATGAAACTATGTATCTAAATGTTGGATGTAAGTATTTTAACAACTTAAATTGTTTTCATTGGCTTATAACTGTTAGGAAGAATTTACTTCATGGCATACAGATCACAAGTGGTATAAGCAGAACTTCCTAGCTTGATTTTGCTATGTCAGCAAATGTGATGTAAGGTTTTTGGTTGTAAAATTTGGATGTTTAACTTTTGACTTCACACAAAACTCTTTCACTCTCTCTCTCTATATATATATAATGTATGTACATGTATATATTATACAACACACACACATACACAATTAAATAATAAAGAATATGTTTGTATGTATGTTTGTATTGTAGATAAAGGATGGCACCTATAGCCACTAAACTTTGAGCATGCATAGTAATGCATATATGATATGTATCCTGGGCTGATATGTAAGCCCAGGATGGTGTCATAAAGGGCAACACAATGGGCCTTAGAATTTTGTCGACATACCGCTGAACATATGCACCTCAAAACCTGGATTTTGAATTTGTGTATTTATTTAATATTTATTTATTTAATATTTTGTGTGAGTTTAATGAGATCTCAATTAACAAACTCCAGTTTAAAAGCGATGTGTTGCCACTGCCTGAAATAAAGCATTTTTATCTTTGATATGCCAGTGTGTTGCTATATACACTCTTACACACACACACAAAAAAAAAAAGACGCACCAAGAAGGAATTATTTGAATGGGACGAAAATCGGTAGAAGTGATGCACATGTACAGAAAAACAAATGATTACAGTTTGAGAAAAATTGGATGATTTATTGAAGTTATAGAGTTTCACAAAGTGAAAAAGTCAGTAATGCGTTTGTCCACCTCTGGCCCTTATGCAAGCAGTTATTCGGTTTGGCATCGATTGATGGAGGTTGCGGATGTCCTCCTGAGGGATATTGTGCCAAATTCTGTCCAACTGGCACTTTAGATCGTCAACGTCCCGAGCTGGTTGGAGGGCCCTGCCCATAATGCTCCAAACGTGCTTAATAGGAGAGAGTCTGGTGACCTTGCTAGCCAAGGTAATGTTCAGCAAGCACTAAGGCAAGCAGTAGAAACATGTGCAGTGTGGGGGCGGGCATTATCTTGCTGATATGTAAGCCCAGGATGGTGTCATAAAGGGCAACACAATGGGCCTTAGAATTTTGTCGACATACCGCTGTGCTGTAAGGTTGCGACGGATGACAACCAAAGGGGTCCTACTATGAAATGAAATGGCACCCCGAACCTTCACTCCTGGTTGTCGGCCTGTCTGCTGGAAGACAGTCAGGTTGGTATCATACCGCTGTCCGGGATGTCTCCAGATTCACCTTTGCTGGTCATAACAGCTCAGTTCAAAGTGGGACTCATCACTGAAAACTATTCTACTCCATTGAGTGACATTCTAGTGCGAAAGAGCCCAACACCACTGCAAACAGGCTTGACATTGTACAGAGTCAATGGTAGTCGGCGCAAAGGGTGCCGTGACCTCAGTCCCCTTTCTGTGAGCCGTCTATGAATGATCCTTGTGGTCACTGGAGCACTAGTTGCACGTACAATTGATGATAATGATGCATCTGGGGCTGTGAGTGCCGCTCTGATGATTGCTCGGTCTTCACGTTCTGTCATTTCTCTAGGCCTACTGTTTCCTTCTTGACGCTGTGTGCAGCCATGGTTCACCCATTCCTGCCAACATTGTCTAATAGTAGCATCGTTCCTGTTCAAATGTCCAGCTATTCGCTGACAAGACCAACCAGACCTGAGACCATTATGAGATTAAAGGGTGCTGTTTCTTACCATCTGGTGTTTCACTTGCTGTTTCCATTAATTCCAATCTCAAGTATTCTATTTGAGTTCTCAGTAGTTTGTGGTTCTTGGAATTAGTTTTGATATTATGGCATCTATGTTAACTTGTCTGAACACTGGGATTTCACAGTAGTATTTTTCTTGTAATTGCTGTATCTATTCGGCTTCTTGATATCAGATTTAAAAAAAAAATTGAATAGTCAATTTAATGAGCCATGCTCCCTGTGTAGCAGAAATTTGTAATTCTAAAGATAATGTTGAAAATTTTACTGTCTTGATAAGTTAATAGTTCCTTCCTTGTTAATTAAAATGAGTAATAATATTCACTTTTTGTTCTGAAAAAATCACCATTTCTCTCATAAGTTTCTTCTGAAAGAACTATCCTAACTATTTTTATTTACTCTTTCTTTTTAAGTGCTGGCATTTTTATGGAAAGTAAAATCTTTTCTGGTTGTGGATAGGCTGAAACGGGTAGATATCAAGGCATCCTTTTTAAGGCGTTACACTCATCAGTTCACAAGAACTTTTCCACCTTAGAAAATATCCTTTAAGGAAGTCTTTGATAATATGTGCATAGATCCAGAAAGCTTCTTAACTGGTGAACGTCTTCAGAACAATGCCAACCACAAACAGCCTTGATTTTTTCGACATACATGCAGACAATTTTTGCACAGATGGTTTGGTTATGGTATCTGGCTTTAAAATGGGATGTTTTACGTTTTGAAAGACTCATCTTTAAATTAGCTCCTTCAAATTTCTGTAGCACTTTTCTCATATTTCCCAAATGTTTTTTAAAAGTGTGTTAGAATGTATTATAATGGATAGCTAAAAACAAGCTTCATATCACAGTTCTGCGTCACTGTTAGATGTTGGAATATCATTGATGTTCTAGATAGTCTGAAAAGCATTACTTTTAACTGCCAGTCTGGAAAACATTGATTGATTTCTAGTTAAATGTAGTCTTCTTGTGATCTTTATGAACCTGTTTCAGTTTCCAAGTAGCTGATCTTCAAATCCAGAGTTGAAAACCATTTGTTTTCTGCTGATAAGTATTAAAGTGTTATTGATTCTAGGGAAAGGGCACTCTCTTTGTAATGTCATTTTAAACATGTGTAGTTGGCACAAAATTATGCAGAGCCATCCTTCTTGCAAACTAAGAAGGTTCGATACTATGACCATTCTGCATCTCCTTCAGAAAGTTTTTAACTTCTTACTGTTTTGTGAAACAAAATGAAGGGTGTTGCTTAAGAGGCAGATGTCTTGTGTGCAAGTCTAGTGTTGTGTCATATTCATGCAACAAACTTCACTAAATGATGTTGAAAAGACATCTTTAAATTCTTTTATTTATTGACTTACAGATTGCATTTGATTAGAATTCATTGATCTGGCAGTTAAATGTTTTAGTTTGCATGGTACTTCTCGTAAGAGAACTTGAAGCAATTTTGTCACCTTTTGTAAAACAACACTGCTTGTCACTTACATTGGCAACTCTGATTGGCACATTTCTAACTCCAGAAAGAGAAATGATGGTTGAAGCATTCATAGCTACTCCCTTTCTCATCCCAGCAACAGTTACTTCAATTACTATTTTCATTTCTTGGAAACTTAGCTTTTATCATATCCATACTGTTTTTAGTTGTATTCCCATTTTCCTCAATACAGGTATTCAAAAATATCTGTAATTGAGACACCATTTATGAACTACAGTTTATGGTGATTCCAAAGACATTTACATCATATTGAAATAGGTAACAGATCCATATATCAAGGTAGATAGCTATAAACAGCTCAAGGAGAAAACAGAGGTAAAGCAAATTCAAAGTGCATTTTCTGATAACTTCTGAAATGTCATTATATTGGAGAGAAATTGTCAATTGTCTTTTACTTGCCAACAAAATTTATCACTAGGATCGATTAAAAGAGTTTCTGCACATATCTGAGGTTCTAACTCGGTTCTTTTCGCAATTCAATGCTGGTCAACATAGAATCAAAGATCTATACCATAATATACAAAAACACTTATAAACACAATAAATGACCATATATTTGATTAAAGAAAATCTAAATAGAATTATTTAATGAAAGTTTTTTTTAACAAAGGGGGGGGGGGAAATGAAATTGTAAAATGATGTAAAATGACATTTTTTAAAATTGAGATTTTTTCGTCAACTCGAAGAAGAAAAAGAAGGTGTTCTGTTGTTTATTTTAAATAACAGTTTTTCATTTGTGGCTACTAACATAATTAGATTACTTCATCATAATAGGACTGAACTATCTGTAATGTTTTCTAGTTCCACCAATAACTTTTTCAATAAGACTGCTGAATACTGGTTGTTTAATTTGGTAGTACTGTAGATATTCCAGCGAATGGACTGGCTGCATGGATGCCATCCATGATTTTGTCATTTATAATGCGAATAAAAAGTTCTCCATAAAGGCATCAGTTCTGTTTAGCAGGAGCCCTTGCATGTTTTATTTTAAGCAATTGCAGTGCTTTCTGTGAATAGGTTGGTGAATAGTAATATTACCAACAGCAGTAGTACTTTCTAAATAATCTGATGAATAGCAAAAGATAAAATTTGGTGGTGGGAGTAGAGAAGAAAAGAAACATTTCAGCTATTTTGATTTTTTTCTTCATGTGAACTTTATTTCTTTGTAACTCAGTGCAAACTGCTTGATATGTACCTTCTTGCCAAAGCTTATGTTTGTCTTGTGAATTAATGTTTTGATACAGATGTTAAACAATTATAACAGTGTCTTGTGAAGTGTAAATACACTGCCTGACATTGAAAATGCAGCAGCAAGAAGGAGTGGCCAGAAAGTGCTGAAACTCGTCAAACAGAGAGAGACAGCAACAAGCACTAAGTTTATTTCAAAATGATATGCATAATACAGAGTGAGAGTGAGAAGAGCATCAACTCAATAGGTTGATTGAAATGAAAGGGACCCCCAATGATTTCTATAAATAAAATAGGTATTGTCCCTTTGCACTTCTGTTTAGAGTTCCCCCCCCCCACTGGGCCATGCTGCATTTGTTGGAATGCAGTAGGCTGTAGGATGACCTTAGATGGCGATACACAAAGCAACACGTCTGGGTACAGAGTCAATAAGACTATGGGTGGTGTCTTGAGGAATGGCTCTCCATTCTTTGTCAGCCATTTGCCACAGTTCGTCTTCTGAACATAGCAATCACAGAGTCTGCAAATGGCATCCAATCACATCCTAAGTGTGTTCGATTGATGAGAGATCAGGAGCAAGAGGAGCGCCACTGGCCACAGCACATCATCCATGTATCGTTGGGGTCATCATACTGCCCTGAATACGTGGACTAGAGGTGACCTAGAATCATACACAATTGTGCCCCAAACCATGATGAAGCATTTTTATGCAGTGAAGCATTCCACAACTGATGCCGGATTGAACCTGTCTTCACATCGACACCACATTCGTATGTGGCAACTATCGCTAGAGAAACAGAAGTGTGATTCATGTGAGAACATGACCCTGTGCCATTCTGTCATCCACATTGCTGGAGCACGGCACCATTGCAGACTTCGGCGTCTATGATGTGAGGTCAGTGACACTGTTCTTAACATATGCCATGAGTGCAGGCCACTAGCCACCAATTGATGGCAAATGGTTCTGATCGATATGGGAACATCCAGGATGTCTTGAACATGCTGCAGAATGGAGGTAAATGTGGCTTGCAGGTGCGCATCGATCCACACGTGCTAATATCACTCTGGCTACACCAGCACCTCTTGAACTTGCCACATTTCCTTGTTCCAACTTTTTTCGCCACAGCAAGTGCACTGTGGATGCATTTAGGTGTGTGTCAACTGAGATTAGCCTTATGAACCAACCTGCTGTTCTCAGTCAATCACCATACACCTCATAAAATCGTCTGTCTGTTGGAACTGCCTCCATTGATGATGGCCTAGCATTTTCTAGCAGACTCTAGATGATTTCCCTAGCTGAAATTACGGCATGAAAACTGAACAGTCTGCAGGTTCCTTCGGTTATGTCTCTTTTTCAGCATGCACTGGACAGCTGCACATTTCACAACATTCGCATTACTCGGTGATGTGTATCTACCCTGAAATTTGCATAATTTTCAGGCCATTCCTTCTTGTTGTTGCATTTTCAATGTTGGGTAGTGTATATTACCAGTTTATCATATAAATTATATTAAAGTTTTATTTTATTTACTTTATTTCAAAAATAGCTCTTAAAAATTCCATTTTCTGTTACAAAAATTAGAAATATATTGTAAGTGAAATATTTATATGCATATATATTTTAAGGCTACTTTTCCATTAAAGCCATACTGCTTAGGGCTTTTTTATTTTTGCATATTTTCTTGGTGTTAGACGTCACCAGTTTCATTTGGCTACTTTTCTGGCAACAATTACCTTTATAGTCAATGCTCAAGTTGAATTTCATGACTGGGGGTTTGCCAAAAGATGAACAAGCAACTGCTCTATTTCTTCATTGTTTCAAAGAAACATTGTGCTCAAAATGAAATTAAAGTGCAACTTGAAGCTGATACGGCCCTGAAGTATTTGTTCATGACAAGAAGAATAAGATGTTTTTCAAACACAAACATTGTTTATTAGATCACAAGTTCCTTTCATTGTTACTATACGAATCATTTACTTATATGTTAGAAGTTAACATTTGTTGTTGTTTCTTATCCCACTTGATCACAGCAACATCTAGATTAATGGAGTAAACATTTATTGAGTATTTGTAAACCAAAGCTTGCTTCAAATGAATCACAACACAACAGTTGGAATAATTGCACAAGCTTTATATGCCAATTGCTCGTTATGTCATCCTAACGTTAAATTTGGCGATGCAACAAAATAATAGAAATTGATGAATTCTTATTCATAAAAAGACAAAAAATAATATTGTACATGTTCTTCCCTTATCTTATAATGGGCTATTGAAGGATTTTGTTTTGAAATTAGAAAATGTTAGCTTGTTTCTTTTTCAGTCATTTTATTTCATCTAGTATTAAGCCATAGACTAGTATTTAGTATTGAGCCAATAAAATAAATCAAAATG
Source organism: Stegodyphus mimosarum (assembly GCA_000611955.2). Lineage (NCBI taxonomy): Eukaryota > Metazoa > Arthropoda > Arachnida > Araneae > Eresidae > Stegodyphus > Stegodyphus mimosarum. Next base: position 319,093 of record KK118472.1, read on the forward strand.
CTTCCAATATGTCATAAAAAATGTGGGATATGGCTTTAACGGAAAAGTGGCATTTTTATGGTTATACCCTGTTAATGTGTAATTAAAGTATTCTAATTGTTTTTCTCCCCATCCAGCAAAACCATTTTTGATAAAATTACCTAGCTCTGTTTCTGTTGAAATATTACAAAACATCAGTATTCCTTGCATTGCTACTGGTACTCCTGATCCTCAAATAAGTTGGCATTTTGGAAATGGAAGTAACATCAGTACTAACTCAAAATTTGCTGTCTCATCTGAAGGGACTCTTATTATTCAAGGTAATTATCCATAAATAACTCTTAATTACTATTATTAAATATTTTGATGTATTTTTTTTTATCATTACAACCATAGCTGGTAATAGCAGTCAACTTAAATATGAAACACTTTCTGACTGTATTTTAAATATATATACAGAAATTTGTTTTGCTCCTGCAAGACAACTTTGTGTTGCAAAATAAATTCATTCTCATTCTTTTTTGCCTTCACTTGAATTTAAAATAGGTTTATGATTAGGTAGATGGGATTATTATAATTTTGTTCCTCTTTTCATATTTCAGTGATGATTTCTCTTTGCACTACTTAGTCAGGCCAAATTGCTCAACTTATCTGCTGCTCTCCTGGT
>KK118472.1:319761-341631 GCA_000611955.2 Stegodyphus mimosarum
TTCTTCCCATTTGAGAAATTTCCGAATTTTTTGTGGAACTAAAATAAATGGCTTTTAGGATGTTCTAAAAATTTACATTATACTTACTCAATCTACTTGGTACTGTTTTACAGCTTGCATCATAAATTAAGCTTTCCAAAATTACAAAATTAAATTATATTTGTATTCCAACACATACATTAAACCTTTTTTAACCAAGTTTAATTTTAAAGCAGTGTGTCTTATTTTTATAATTATAGGAAGCTACAAAATGTTCGAGAGGAGATCTATAGGATCATGATCATTTCAGTGTAATAGGTTTGAATGATTAATTCTTGGCCTGTGAATAGCTTTCTAGAAATCAGACAGGTAAAAGTTTATCAACGGCAGTAGTGATTTCAGATGAGTTTGTAAAGTTTGGGTTGCTGTTATGCTTGTTCACAATAAGTACTCAAATTTTGGAGAATTTTATTAAATGCCTGCATAGTAAAGAGTGCTGATCACTGGTAGCTAGGCATTGGGTTAAAAAAATCTCAGTAATTGGGTGCTTTTAAAAGTATTCCTATGTTGTTTTTCATTTGTAACATAAATGTGGCACTTTTATGCAGAATGTGATCAATGAAGATATCCTTCTTCTGTTAAGCTCATAGACTTTATGTGCTGAATTGAACAAAGAAAAAAAAAGAAAGGAATTTTTAGTACTAATAGCAGTTCGTGCTTGGATTCTTTCTTATTTCTTTCTTTCTTTCTTTTTTTTTTTTTTTTAAATATAAAACTTGGTGGTTCTTATGAAGCATTTTGACTGTCTCATTTTTAGGTTGACTGCCCATATACGAGGCATATTCGGAAACTAAGTACCGTTTTGAAAAAAAAAATAGTAAAACAATTTTTTCGAATCCAATTTTATTTTTACATGAAAATACATGTCTTAAACTATTTTGCAACATAGTTTCCGCCAATGATCAAACACTCGTCATAGCGGGTGACCAGTTTTTGTATATCATCGTCAAAGAAACTTCCCGCCTGTATCGATAACCATGACTCCACAGCATTATTCGTGTCATCGTCAGATCCGAAGCGCTTGCCACCAAGCTCGCGCTTCATGTGCAGAAACGAGTGATAGTCGGACGGCGCCGAGTCCGGGCTGTACGGCAGGTGATTGAACTGCTCCCAATGAAACTGTCGAATTAACGATTGAGTGACACCGGCAGTATGGGGCCGAGCATTGTCCTGGAGCAACACAATTCCTTTACTGAGCGTTCCTCTTCGTTTGTTTTGAATGGCATGCCTTAGTTTCTTTAAAGTCTCACAATATCGTGCCGCATTAATGGTTTCACCTCTGGGAAGAAATTCAGTAAGCAAAACGCCTTTCCTATCCCAGAAGACAGATACATGATTTTTTGTGATGACATTGTCACTTTGAACTTTTGTTTTTTCGGAGAATGAGTGTATCTCCACTCCATTGATTGTTGTTTCGATTCTGGTGTGAAATGACACACCCAAGTTTCATCACCTGTCACAATTTGGTTTAAAAGGTTTTCTCCCTCATCACTGTACCGCGTGAGAAATGTCAGGGCACTACCAAGTCACTTTGTTTTGTGAACATCAGTGAGCATTTTTGGAACCCATCGAGAACACAGTTTGCGATAATTCAAGCGGTCGAACACAATTTCGAGCAAAACATACGTGAAATTTGTGGAAATGCCTTTGAAAGAGTTGTCATTGTGAAGCGTCTGTTCTCATGAATTGCTTCATCAACTTTCCTTACCAAATCATCGGCAACAACAGAAGGCCGACCACTCCGAGCCTCTGCGTGGACATTTGTTCGACCTGCATTAAACATTCTTAGCCACTTTTTCACCATTCCATCACTTATCGCGTATTCACCGTAAACTTCTGTCACTCGACGATAAATTTCGGCCGGTTTAACATTCCTCGCATTCAAAAATTTAATCACTGCACGAATCTCACAGTCAGCGGGAGAACTAATTGTCTTAAACATTTTAAATGTGCACAGCAAACTGAAAACACAACATAGAGCAACCAAAATGGCGACAATTGAATGTCCGTGAACAAGAAAGACTAGTGCGCATGAGCGGGACGCCTACCACAGCGCTGCGACGGCGCTAGAATGAAACGGTACTTAGTTTCCGAATACGCTACGTATATAATTTTAAATATAGGGTTTAAAAATTTCTCATTTACTTTAAACTAAATGGCACTGTATGACTATGATAATCTCAATAACTCAAAAAGTGTAAGTAGTTCTTGAAAAAATTTAAATCTTCTTCATATGTAAGTAAATGCATTTTCTTCTCTTTCAGCTTATAAATAAGCATGTTCCTATTATTATTTTTGAATTATCATAAATGTATTGCAGTTTAATATAGATTACTAATTTATTATTTTTTGTGGAATAATATCCCATCAGAAAATTTCAAAACTCGTAATTATGGATAAGTCTTGTTTACCTGACAGGTCTTTCTGTCAAGACCGGTACTGTTCTGAAGTCAGTTATGAGTGATGGATTAGATTACGGTCCATACTTATGACACAAACATTTATTACATTTAATTTTAAAGGAAGAAAGTTGAGTATTTCTGCAAAGAATTACATCCTTGTCAAAATAATGGCAGCTGTTGGTCATAGTAAAATACAGGAAATTAGCTGCTCAGCGATAAATGGTCTCATCACAGTCATGCTTTCAAGATGACTACTTCTAACTAGAAAAGGGTAAAAAAACAAACAATAATAACTTTTGGATGCCAAAATTCCAAAGTCAAAAACAGTAAATAAATTATGAGAATGTAGAATGGCCCACCACCTAACAATGAGAGTAGCTCATCCTATTTGGAATTTTCTGATGAGATAAACATAATTGAATGTTTTAAATATGTAAATCTTTTTACCAATAAAATGCAAGTTGTCTAAGTTCTACTCTTTGGAAAATAAGGTTTGACATATGGTACCTCCATATATCTTATTTGACGTCTGAGAAGCATTTTCTTGCTGTGAACATGAATCGAAGGGGGGGGGAAAGAAATCTGCAGTACCTGACAGAGAAAATGCCACACCATGAAAGACCAGACTTTACATAGCTAATTCAGGCTAATTCATTAGCTTGAATTAATTAAATGAATTAGCACAATTATATAGCTAATTCATTTAATTATTTAAAACTGTGCAACAGTAAGACAGATATGTAAACATCAGTAAGATGCTCTAACCCTATTTAGGCAATATAGTATTTTTGAACATATCATTATATCAAACCAGTGAGTTCCTAAATCATATTCTGTGGTTATTACACAAAATGCTTTAATGGATCATATAAGTTTTAAGAAGGGTCACTAGGAGAACATAAAGATTTTGTTGCCTTGTTAATGAAGGTTTCAAGAGTTCTTTGTTAAACTAGATATGGAGTATAGACTTTACAACTGACGGTGATCACAGTTATGACTGCATATATATTTAAGAAGTGAAGTATTCCTTCCTCATATTGATCTAATTTATAAACAGCCATAAGTCTGAATTGTTATAAAGAATTTATATAATTTTAAGAATGCTTAGATTTGAATGATTGTGGTTTAGTTATAATTAAAAATTTCATTTGCTGTTTTCTCCTTTTTATGTTTAGTTTGCTTACTATTCAAGTAAATGAAAATGGAAACTAATGATCAAAAATAATTTCTATTAAAAGGTAAAAAATGTTAATTTTTTTAAAATTTGGAAGTAATTTTTCACTTGATTTTTAATCATCATTTATATAAATACATATAAAAGAAAGAAGATCTTTATAAATTCGTTTAATAAACACCAAAAGTTTGTGCCATTATGAACCACATCTATTATTATTTGTAATGCATTGCTGTTGATTGGACTGCTTTGTAACAAACAAATAATACCATGATCATTCTGTTCTTACTTAATTTAAAATGCAGCTAGTGTTTAATTGGTATTCTTAACAAATAGATTTCAAATTCAAATGTCAAAATAAAGGAAACATGTGACAATTAAGAATGTTGTTGCTAGTGTAATTTCCATGAACAGCAAATATCTGAGTGGATCTGTTTACAATTAATGAATAACAGCATTAAGAAAGTTATTTTGATTACTTATAAAAAAATGTATGTCCTAATCATATTTAGTGATTAGAAAATAACCCGATAACTTTTTCCTGTTGTTTTATGATATTAAACCAAAATATCTTGTTAGTCTGATATTATTTATAAGAAAACATATGTGTTTATTTCAGAATGGAAAAAATTAACATACTAATTAAACTAAGCTTCATATTCTAATTCATAAAGTTTCATTACATCAGTATTCCAAATTAAACATTTTTTAAATGAATGAGACTGTTTTTTAGCATTTAGACATAATTGTATTGAAAGCAGACAAAATCTCTATGCCATTTATGAATGTAAGCATTTGTTAATATTTTACTAAATTATGTGGTATTCTAAGAAAAATCTTGAAACATTTTAGAAAGGTAGGCAAATAACCTTTCAACTTTTCCTCTCTCCTTTTTACAATTCTAGTAATTTTGTTTTGCAAAAAAAGTGTGAAAAAAAAGCTTTTTTTGAGGGGGGTGGGGTTTCAAATTGCACTGTCACATTAAACTTGCACTTTCAGTGCAAGTTTAAATTTGTAAACACTAGTAGTTATTGAACAATTTTCATTTCCTTTATATAATAAAACTTTTATCATTTTTATTGCAATTAATGTATTGACAAATGTAATATTTCACTTCTATTGCAGATGCTGATCTTTCTGTTGCTGGGAAATATATTTGTAGAGCACAGAATAGATTTGGAACTGAGGAGCAATCTTTGGATCTTGTCATCACAGGCATAAGTAATAAAACTTCTTTTTAATTCATTGAATCACAATGCAAGATTTGCATTTATATTTCATCAACCTTTCTTTTCTTTTTCTTTTCTTCTCTTCTTTTTTTTTAAATACAGATTACATGTACGTTGTGAAAAAAAAAAAGAAAGAAAGAAAAGAAGAAGAAGAAAGAAAAGGAAAAAAAAAAGAAAGAAGAAATGAGACAGTTCTATATCTCTCGTTCTAGTAGGCCAATTGATGAAAACCAAATTGCATTTTTCATATCTCGAAAGCTCGACTTAAGATATCTATTAGATTTATATATAGCATTGTTCTAATATATGTATTTTCACACAAAATCGAACTTTTTTGAAATGACATACCAATTTTTTTTCTATATTTTGAATGTATGACTTAAATTATGCCTAAATATTAAATTCTGTAAAATTTGGTGCGAAATTTAGGGAGCAACTCAAAAATTTATCTTGTGTTTTTTTCAGTTTGAGCCAGGAATAATTTACTTACCAAACTTCTTAATTTATAGCAATCTATTTTCCATTTCTTTTTTTTTCATTGCAGACGAGTGGAGAAAACGTCATCATTCATATTTTCAAATAATTTTAACAAGTGCATAAACCACATTTGGCGTTATTATCGCTCAAAAACAAGCTGCCAAATTTCAAAATGCTCCAGTATGTAAATTCATCTATCTAAGAAAATTTTGAATAAAAAATTCTAATTTATTGTAGCTGTGCATGGAAATACATCTACTTTAAGACGATGTTAGCAATTTTATAGTTTATAATGCAAAAAATTGTTTGAAAAATTTATAAAAAATATTTTAAAATACAAATTTAAAAAATAAATCATAAAAAATATGTGAATTATATTTGGATTCAGCCTAAATATTGAATTCTGGAAGAAGGAATCAAGTAAGTTTAATTTAAAAAAAAAGGGATTAATAAATATATATCAAATTCAATTAACATTGAGGAGCTAAAACATTGAGAGCTAATTTTTTAAAAACTACTTGTGCAATTTTTACAAAACTTGGCATAATTTGAGTCATAGAATCAAAATATGGAAAAAAATTGATATGTCATTTAAAAAAGTCCAATTTTGTGTCAAAATACCTATATTAGAACAATGCTATGTATAAATCTAATACATATCATAAGTCGCGCTTTTGAGAAATAAAAAACGCAATTTGAATTTTGTCAATTGGCCTAATAGAATGGGAAATATAGAACTGTCCCCCCTTTTTTTTTTCACAGTGAACATTCATACAAATGATCATGCTTTATAATTAATAAATAAATGAAGCTTTTAGTACTTTTTTAACATTTAAATTTTTTTCTTGTAAAAACTAACCATGTAGAGCATTTCTAGGAATTAATCAGCACTTTGCAGGATGTATTTTCCATAAACATATTAAAGTACAAATAATAATCATTCTGATCTGTTATAGTTGTGTTATGTAAATTCTTAGATATGCAGAATAATTTCATCTTCAATATTTAAAAATAATTTTCATTATATTTCTCATATTCTGAAATCATGATGTCAATTCCTTCTGAAACTGTATCAGGCCAATCTCATTTATTTTTTCTTCCCCTAAAATAATTGAACAAATTTTACAGTTTGTTCATGGCTACAAATATAGTTTTTTTAAAAAAAGGATGTGAAAATTTCAAGTTATATTTTAGAAACTGTTGTTATCCTAAAAATAGTTCTATATATATGTTGATGTTAGATCAGTAAAATTACTTTCCAGTAATATTCCATTCAAGAACAGAATTTTACCTCATCATGAAGAAGAAAATGATAAAATATTCCTGAAAATTTTTGGAATCTCATTCTATACTATTTTTAGAATTGATAACTGTGGCAGATTATGGCTAATAGCATGAAGGATAATCTCTTAAAAAAAGAAAATAAATAAAAAAAAAATCGCGTTTAGTACAAAAATATCAGCAATTTCAGAATGAGTAGGTTTCTACATTTACACATAAATTTTTAAAACTATATATAATAAAATTAAATATAATAATATAATTAAAATAAATATATAATATTAAATATAATAATATAATTAAAATAAATGTCAAAGTAAAAGATTGAATAAAATATGATTCAAATAATTAAAATGTCTTAAAAAGACTAACTTTTAAATAAATATTTTAGGACAATTTTTAATATTTAAAACTCAAAGAGAACAATTCTTACTTGAATTTGCTTTTTTTATTTTCATTTTATATTTATTTATGGCAGATCATTTAAATATTATCCACCAAAAAAGAGGTTTCTTTCTAAAGAATTTAATTAAAACTGGTTTACATAATTTAGTAACAGTTTTCTAAAAATTCAGAAACAAAAGATGAATGCAGCAATGGAACAACATTACTAGTATTTCATCAGTTCAAATCTTATGTTTGAATACCGCAATGCCTTTGAAATAAATTTAAAGATTGAATAATTATTTACATACTAAGAACAGCAAATAAAAGAAAATTACATTAAAATTTAATAATTAAGTAAAAACTACATGCTTTATTTTTGGGTATTTGACAAACTTGTCAAAGGCACTACATATGCTTTAAAACAAAACTTTATTAACGATTAATACAATCTTCCTTTTTATAGCTTTTTTTTTCTTTTTCTGTTTAATATAAGTCTGTTTCAAGAAAAAATAAATGTTAAAAATATTTAATTAAAAAAACACTATCAATATTCAAAGAAATGAGAAGCATACATTATATGTGTGAAACAAAAAGAAAGCTTCTAATTTCGTAAGTTGGTAATTAACAAATATTGCTATTTTGTGAAATCTTATCATTTATTTTCATTCACAATTAATATTTTGCTACTCTTCTGAAAATAAGTCATTTTTACTTTGGTAATATTGCTTATTAAAAAATACTTCTGCATGAAAAACATAAAATGGGTAATTAACTAATGTTTATTATATATTGCTCGAGCAATAACAAATAAAAGAGTCTGATACATCTGCTAATTTTAAAAAGTTTGCAAAAAACAATGAAAAAGGCTTACATTAAAGCTTAATGCTTTGAAACATCGTCCTCAACCTGAAGGTCCTCAACCTGAAGGTCCCAACCTTACATAGGTGAAGAAAGCATGAATATTTAATATTGAAAATATAAAAAATTCATGTACTTTCTTCAGATAATGATGTAATAAGTCAACAATGTAATATCCGTTTGCTTTCTGAGTCGAAAGAAGTGGATCAGTCATATTTTTGAATTTTTCTTGGGGCTTCTTCAGTAGAAACAAAAACATATGCTTGCTACTTTGTGACTGTTTAGTAAAATATGATCAATTACATGTTTTGTTTTTCCTTTATAATTAGACATGTTAAGGAAACTTCTAAATTAGAATCTGAAATAAATTAATTTTCATGCTGCGTAAATTTCGACTCAGAGCACCCTTTTAATAAATTAATAAATCAATTTTTTTAAAAGATAGATATAATAAATAATTTATAAAGATCATAAATGCCACTCGATGTGCATACCCAGAAATAGCCTTAAATGGATAAGCATATAGTGAAGCATGTAAGTTTTACCTTCTGTTCATGGGAAGCTTTATATTCATTCTAAAGATGGGCAAATTAGGAATGTCTAACTATTTCAGTGAAAATATTATAATTACTTCAGGTTTATTAAATATTTGATTTGCTTTAATTCGGAAGTATGAAACTAAGTAAAATAGTCTTAATATGTAATTTTAAGCACATATTTAGCTTGATGTGATTTTTTTATAAAAACTGTGTTATCTGCATATTCTGTGCATCATAAATTAAAATAAAAATGCATGTTTTATTTTAATTTTGAATTCTGTTCTGATAGTAAATGTTATTTAAATCATTATATAAATTTCTTCCGCTTATTAAAAGCCATTGAAAAATTTTAATTGTTCCTATAATAATGAGTAAAGGAATTTACATTTACACAAAGTATTGATTCAGTTTCCAGTTTTGCAGATTTATTATTTATTAAAACATTAAAATTCTGTTGAAAACTTTTTTTGGGGGGAGGGAGTATGTGCATGTGTGTGTGTTTGTTTGGAAAAGAGTAATAAACGTTAAAAGGGGAGGAAAATAGATATTCTGAATTCATAATTTTTTTCAAGATTATTTGAATTTGTATAATATTTATAAAAATAATAAATGAAAAGTACTATAATGGTGCTGTTTTTTCCCCTCAGTACATTTTAATTCATGTAATTTTTATAAAAATAAAATAATAAAATATGGGCAAAAAAAGAATGAAGTATCAGCCATATCTTTATTTTTTTAAAAATTCATATAGGGGGGGATTTCCTCTCTCTCCTTTAAAAATAATAATTAAAAAAAATTTTTTTTTGCTTATTGTGGAATGATGGGAAAATCACTATCGTAGCCATCAGCATAAAACAAAAGTATGTATGAAAAGTTCAAAGAAGAAAGGAAAATGCATGGGAAAACAATAGTAAAGCAGAGCATGTCTACAGAAGAACTTGGAAAAAGAAAAAGTTCTATCTTTTTTACCTGAATTTAAAGAGAATGACTTCATTATGTTCTGTTGATATAACATGATGATTCATTATGTTCTGTTGTTCTGATGATCTTGTTGTTATATTGATCTTTAATGCCATTTATGACCCGATTTCTTCATTCCTAATTATGCTTATTTTCCTGTTATTTACAATGTGTTTTGAGTACTGATTAATGTACATAACTGAAAAAAAATTATTCTTCAGATTAAAGTACTTGAAATTGTTAATCTTTTTTTTAAAAAAAAAAGAATGTCGTTATTTTCTAAATCAGCCCTTGGATTAAAACTGTGATTTTGAGTTAAATACAGAGGCCATCCCCAGTGTTACCCTAGTTAATCAGGAATCAACTGCAATTTATTAAACACGCCACATTGGGAAATTTTCTTGTTTAATACTGTGTGGTGTAATTAAGACCAAATTAACAATGATAATGATTCATCATAGTATTGTGCCTGATTGACTCGTATTAATTTAATCTATGATATTAATTTCTTGTCCTTTCTGATGTTTTCAGAAAAAAAAAAAAGAAATTTTACAAATAGCAAAAAACTTGTAAAATTGTTTTAATATAAATTATGTTGAAAAAATAATAATATTATAATACTTAAGTGTTTATGATTAACCTCCTAAACTATCACCACTATATATTTTATCTATTAAGATATCATGCTTTGTTATATTACTTGCAGTAAAATAAAATTTTAATTCTTTAAGAAAACTTGCAATCAATGAACTATTATCAGAAAGCACTTAACTCTGTACTTAGTAAATGATATTTTATTTTTAATTAATTATTCATGATTTATCATAAAAAGGTTTCATTTAACAATTCACTGCAGAATTTTTTTTAAATTTATTTCAGATTATGATTTATTTCAGAATATTATCTTAAAATATAATAATTTTATTAATATATTTGAAATTACAGAAATAACTTTTTTTTAATGCACTCAGACATGAAGATTTTTGAGCATTAAAACAATGATTGGCTTTATTACTACTAAATTTAATACAGAGAATTGTTCAGAATGTTTAATGTATGATGTAGAAGTATTCAGGATATTTAATTTTTCATCACTTTTTATATGTGATCATGCGATTAAATACTGTACCCTTTTAAGAGTGATGGATGCAAATATTATTTAGAATATATTGTATGAATTTTTTTGTATGTTGCAGGAAAACCAATACTTTCACCACTGCCGGATATTCTTGAAGTACCAAAAGGAGAAAAGAAATCTGTATCATGTATAGTGTTGGATGGGAATCCCAAACCCCACCTTACTTGGTTTAGAAATGGTCAGCCTTTGCAAACTGGATATGGGTTAAAAATTGATGATGGAAGATTAGAAATTCTAAAAGCAGATGACTTCCATGAAGCAAATTATTCTTGCTTTGCTTCAAATATTGGGGGCAGTGCAACTGAAGAAATGTATCTGAATATTTTATGTAAGTTGTTTAATTATAAAACTTATAAATACAGTTAAACATGAATAGTGTACCACTCATTGGATTGATTAAAAAGCGACATATTAAACAAGCAAAAAGTTTATTTAAAAAGAATTGTTGTTAAGCTTTAAAATTTACTTTGAATCTTAAAGATGGTATTTAAAATAAGCATATGAATAAAACATTATAACTATAAATTAAAGAAATTTACTATTTCTTCAGTATAATTGTACTACTTATTGCTTTTTATTGAGACTAATATAAATTTGCATACCAGTTAGATAGATATGTTTGTTTGTTTTTCGATACAGAATTAACTGGCTGATATGTCCAACTTTTTCTATGATGATTATTAGATTTTTTTTTTATTATTTTACAGTATCGATGATGAAACCATCACTTTGCATAAATATACAGTACAAAGTTACAGAATTCTTTCTGTTTTGTATCATTTTATAATTTGAAGTAAATTCTATTTAAATTCTGAGTCAAAATCCATTTGACTACTACTGTTTGTGTTTCCTTTCTCTTTAGTTTAGAATTTCCATTTTAGACCTGTATTGTTTGACATCTTGCAAATTCTTTTTAATTGACATTTTTATTTCTATAGTGTATGCTTTTTAAACTCAGTTGTTAAAAGAGCAAAATTTAAATGAGGCTTTAATATTTTATTCACAAGCAACACAAATCATCCATTATTACTTTTACATCCAAATCTTCTGGAAGATCATTTCCAGTTACAAAATCATCTGTAACCCTTAATATTTTTTAAGAACATTTTTCCACTATATTTCTTCCATGTGTTAACTTTTTTTTAAATAATTTTTCAACTTATGTATAATTCTTGAAGTAAGAGATTTAAATCATTCAGCTTTTCAAAAATATTGAACAAATAACAGTTTTACAGGCTGCTGTCACTGTGGGGAAAAAACCAGTAAGTTCACTGAATCAAAATTGTAACAACCTGCTCTTTTCATGTCAATAATGCGTTTTCATTTGTCAAATTTAATTTTGAATATCCTGCAGCTCTTGATAGTTACTTTAGTGTTGCATGCAGCAGAATTTTTGTAGTAAATTTCATGTTTTTGTAACTGAAAACAAAGAACTGATTAGGGATATGGCTCTAACTATTTTGATAGCATTGTAAAACATTAAGCCTAAATCTACTGATGGATCATTTGCTATGAAAGCCTCTTGATGGCTAATGCGGTATGTAAAAGTAATATGCATTCTTTTAATCTCTAAATGTTGTTAAAATACAAAATTCTTGCACATCATTGTTCTAGCAGTGTTGTTGCATATTCTAATGCAGTTTCTCCATTACAATCTTTTATTTAGGAAAAACTCACCAGTTTTTAATATATATGCCTTATCTTAAGAAAGCGGAATAAAATATTAAATTTTCATGTGTGCTTTCTTCATAAATATTTTGATATTAAATTAGGATAATGGTGGGTTAAATATATCTGCTCTTTTATTCAACTGAATTGCAATTTTTGGGTTGCTCCGAAACCTGTTGGCAAACTGCTGAAATTGGTCAGTATTAATTCATAATTCTTTTGCCAACCGCATCAGATGCTAAAAGCAATTTATGAATTTAGTTTCTATGCTTCTTCCCTGTGAGACTGTTTTGGGTATTTTAAATTGCAGTTAAGTAATGCAAGGTCTACTGAGTATGGCTATTCAGATTTTTTATTAAATAAAAACTCATAAAATATATGTAAATACATTTTGTTGAAGTAACAAACTCCCTTAAAACATTGTTTTTCTTTATATGGGTGTTTTAAAAGTTGCTCTGTATAGAGGGTGTTCACACATTTTTTTAACGAATTTGCAAAGATTTATATATAATCAAACCTTAGAATTTTATTTTCTAATATGTCCAGTGTGATACCCCTTTTGTTGAACTATCATATTACATCTTGATTTCCAAGATAAAAGTCCTTTTCTTAAAACGCCAAGGTTGATTTCATTCCACTCCTCCTTCACAATCTTCCAGAGTCCATCCAATGTTTCGGGATGCCGCTTATAAAGAGCTTGTTTTAGAAGTCCAAAGGCACAGTAATCCACAGGAGATACATCAGGGAACATGGAAGGATGCATTTAAAGGGAATAGCTTCAATTCCGATTTCATTTTTCATTTTTATAAAAAACAGAGTGGCTTATTTCTGCTAGTAATCCGAATTAGTTTTGACGTTTTCTTCTACTTTCCTTATTTTAAGTTTTCCGTAATAAGAGAATCCAGTAATAACCATAAAACCTTTAGAAAAACTTTCCTTGTTTTCTCTTAACCAACATATTAATTCTTTTCCTCCTCTTTTTTTAAATTGATCTTTTCCTATTGCAATCAGATAAGTATATCCAACCCTCATCAACTGTAGCTATATATTTTAATTTTTCACCTGCCAAATAATTTTCATACAGCAATCTGCACATAGTCTTATGCAGAGAAACATATTTTGACGTTAAGTGATAAACATCATTTTTTTTTTTATATATAGTCCAAAGGAGCTTTGTCCCTGAAGGACTATTGTTTTCGTTTTACGATTTTGCATCAGAAACATTAAGTGTCGGTTCACTTTTCAAAGTGTTGCCACCAAATATTGCAGCCCTGTATTATATTTAACCTTCCAGTATGTGCGCTTGGCAATTTTGCATGAGCATGCACGCATCGTACTTTTTACGACATCTGTTATTTTACCGTTTTGGTCACAAAAAACAACAGAAATGAATGAATATTGATAGTAAATTTGTTAAGACATAAAATATTAACCTTATTATTGCAAAATAAAAATGATGTCGCATTCAAATAAAAGTAAATTATTTTTAAATATTTATATTAGTCTGATGGAAAGACAATGTAGCATTACTTACTTCTGCAAGGACATTTACTTCTTACTGGTTACAAAAACTAATTTCAATTTTTAATGTTAATATTTTTATTCATTTCTAAAAAATAAAAAGAAAAGAAAAAAAATCTGAAAGGTTTCAGATTTTAAATTACGTCCAAAGGGGCGTTTTTCTAAACATTTTTCATGTTACCTTTATTTATTAAATATCATATTCTTCGCACTTAATCGTATGCAGTTAAAGAACAATGTTGCAAGATAATTTTAAACTGAGAGCATATCTTTAGAATTTCCTATACACAGTCAGAGATAAAAATGTTTTTTCTGTACAACGTTGCCATTGCTCGCTTTGAAATCCTTGAGTTTGTTAATCAAAAATTCGTTAAAGTTCTACAAAATATAAAATTGTTAATAAAACAAATTCCAAACATCAAATTTGGCCTTCCAGATGCCCATATTTGCAGCAGGATTACGTCATTCAAAATTCGATGGCTTTAGGTACCATCATTTTATCACAATGTGAGAAACATTCATACATTTATGCACATTCTTCATTATTTAATTTCTTTAAATATAATACAGAGCTGCAATTTTTTGTGGAAGCAGTTTGAAAGGTGATTCAGGCATTTAATGTTTCCGACGCAAAATCGCAAAACGAAACAATAGTCCTTCAGGGACAAAGCCCCTTTGGACTAAAAAAAATCACCTGACTTTCTGTTAGCCCATTCCATGATGTGGGGAAAGGTTGAAAGGAGGAATAGAAATTAATCTTCAGACCTCCCAGCTGCAATATGTGGAAAGTTCATTAAAAACCGAATTTGTCATAAACTTTGCACATGACGCACATGCTGGAAGGTTAAAGAAATTAAATAATGAAGAAAGTGCATAAATGTATGTATGTTTCTCATATTGTGATAAAACGACGGTACGTAGAGCCATCAAATTTTTAATGATGTAATCCTGCTGCAAATATGGACATCTGGAAGCCCAAATTTGGAATTTGTTTTATTATGGATTTCATGTTTTGTAAAACTTTTAACAAACTCAAGGATTTCAAAGTGAGCAATGGCAACGTTGTACAGAAAAAAACGTTTTTATCTTCAGCACATGAGACTGTGTATAAGAAATTCTAAAGATATGCTCAGTTTAAAAATATTTTGTGATATTGTTCTTTAGCTGAATTTTATGGTTTTAGTGTGAAGAATATGATATTTAATAAATGAAGGTAACAGAGAAAATGTTAAAAAAAAAGCCCCCTCGGATGTAATTTAAAATCTGAAACATTTCAGATTTTCTTTTTTATTTATTTTTTATTAGCTTTAAAGCAGATTTTATAATTTTGTTTGCAGTGCCTACAGAGATATTTAAAGATTTTGCAGTAGCTGTTTAGGGTCTGGATTTTCTTTTAAATTATAAGATGTGACTTTAGATTTAAATAAGCCTTTGTTGGGTATGCATTTTTTGCTTTTTTCCCAGTCCGATGTAAACTTGGATGTTTCTTTCCTTTGATATGAATTATGCCACTTATTTTACATGCAGAACTTTCAACATCTCTTTTTTAATAATTGATTAAGAGTATTTCTCTTCGGACGGCACAAAAATAAGCCCTCTGTCTATTGTTTATTTTACAGGGACATTTTAAAGAAAAAACTATTTCTAATGCTGCAGACAATAATTAAACTTGATGCCAATTTGATGCCAGTCACATTTATATTTTAAAATTAATATTTAAATTCAATTATTAAAAGTCAAAATCATTACAAAAATGTGTAAATACCCTCTGTATATTCCTTTTCTTTATTAGATGGTGCTGCATACTTGTCTCAAGATGTTATTTTAATTTGGATAGTTTTATGGTCTTCAGAGCCTTATCTTTATTATTAATTATACACTGGTGTAGTTCTACACTGACATGGTAAATCTATAGTCCAAAAAATAATTTGATATATTTCCTTTTACTTACTAATTTAGATGTGTGTTTCTAATACACAACTTGTTAATCAATATTTTGTCTGATTATCATCTGCCACTGCCTCACTCGCAATCTTTTTATTATCCTGTTGCCTGCATTAAGCCACTTGCGTGTGACAAGAAAATATTTTGTCCTAAAGTATAAATAAGTAAATAAATATAGTATTTTTCAAATAAAAAAATTATTTAGTAATTTAAAAATACTGTTATTAAAATAGTTAAATAAAATTTTTTATTTAAAAATACTGTATTTATTTATATATTAGTTATTAACTTAAATATTAAGTTTATTCATAGTTATTTATTTATTTATTTATTTATTTTATTTATTTATTTATTTATTTATTTGTTTGTAAAAGCTTCTCTAATAAGTAATACTTTCATTTCATGGAATTAAATTTATTTGTTCTTAACTGTAAAGAATGTTTACATTTACATATGCAGAAGAGTGTTGATTTGTAGAGTTATTAGGTTTGTTGAAGGGGGTAACATAAAAAGTGTACAGTGCCTTCAGAATGGATTCAAATTCTAGACCTTCTGATTGCTAGCTGGATGTGCTTTTCAACTACACCATAAAGGCACATGGTGAGGAAAGAGATAAACCTTAGAAATTATTATTAAAAAACTCTCATTTTTGCTTGCTGCAATTAAACACTGGTATTTCTATAAAAGGAGGCAGTAATTGTAATTTTTAAACCAAGTATTCTGTTACATCATGCAACCCAAAAACACAGGAATTTTCTAGCTATGTGCTGATGAAGGATGAGAAGAAAATTTTGTTAAAATAACTATTTTGAATAGTTGATCATTATATTCAAGATCACAAAACTTCCATGTTGTGAAATTATAGCAATTACCCCAGACTCAGCTGATGTGTTTCTTGCAGTGATCTGTGGCATTAATTAAAGCATGTGAAAACATGTGCAAGGCAAAGTATGCATGTCATCAGCTGATGCATCATGAAATTTTTTACTGCTGCTGGTAGATTGAAGAATGAAGTTTCTGCAGTTTATAAGGGAACAAAAAATTACATTGTTATGCTATATTTTATTTTATTGTAGTTTATTTAAAAAGTCATTTGCATTTGTATTAATGACAGTCTGTCTTATGGACCTGATAGTACTAGGAATGAAAAATCGGCCATAGGTCCTTTTCTTGATTTGCCCTCCTTCACAATGAGAAAAGATGTACAAAATCACTATTTATCTATATGTGGCCTCAATATAATTTTTATTTTTAATTAAATATTTAAAATGAAAGTGATTTTCATAATTACTAAGCTGATTGGAGAATCTGCTGGAGAAAGGTTTGGAGTTTAAATGATACTCTTCCCAAGCAGTTATCAAAAATTTTCAATTTCCAAATTTGATCACACTTAAGAGTTAATGAATCCATCATCTAGATGAGTTATATCAAAATTCTAAAACCCTTACAATTCTCATAAAAATGAAATATGATAATTTACATAAATTCTAAAATTGTTTTAGCATGTTATTAGTTAGTTGTGCTGTTCAGTTGCATTATTTTTGTGTTTGATGAATTTAATAAATATATCGACCATCGTAACTGAAGTAACATGACTCATCTAAACAAATTTAAATTTATAATGAAAAATCTTCATTAATTATTTTTTAATTTTGTGCTGATGAATATATACTATGTCAAAATTTTTGTCATTTTTACTTATAATTTTAAATAGGGAAATTTTTTTATGAGATAGTTTCATTTCCTTTCAATGATGCATACATAAATTAAAATTAAATTTAAATTCTTTGTAATTTTTTTTTCTTAATTTACTTAAGAGTTCATATGTGAAGGAAAAGAAATTTTAGTATGAAGTTGCTGTCATTCCTAACCTGTGTCTTTTTGTAATTGCTGATTCATAAAAATATTATTTTTTAATAAATTTTGGGACATAATTGTCTCTCATAGGTTTATTTAGTAAATATTCTTAAGAGAGTTTAGAATTAAATTCTCGCAGAATCCTAGTTGCATGGCATAAAATCAATTTCATGACACTACTTAAAAACATTATTTTTTGTTTAATTGATTTAACATTTTGTTTCCTTTCTTTCCAGATCATCCAGAGATATTTCCAACTAACCAAGAATTTGTTGTTACAGAAGGATCAGATATAACTTTGTCTTGTAATGTGAAGGGTGATCCAAAGCCAGCTATATTGTGGTATAAGGACAACATTCAGTTAATCCCAAATGATGAAATTTACATTGAAAATGATGGTAGTTTAAAAATAAAAAATGTTAGAAGCTTTCAAGAAGGAGAGTACATTTGCTCTGCTACAAATATAGTTGGAACTTCTGATCAATCTATGAAACTTATCATTAAAGGTACTTATTCCATAATATTTAGATGCTGATAACCCCACTGTATATGTGCATATGTTTTATATGAAATATATAAGCTTTAATATTTTAGTCTAAAGGGGCTTTGTCTCTGAAGGACTATTGTTTTTGTTTTACGATTTTGCATTGGAAATATTAAAAATCTGAATCACTTTTCAAACTGTTGCCACAAAATATTGAAGCCCTGTATTATATTTAAAGATTTTAAATAATGAAGAATCTGCATAAATGTATGTATATTTCTCCAAATTTGATAAAACAACGGTACCTAGAGCCATCCAATTTTGAATAACGTATGTTTCAACTCGAATATGGGCATCTGGAAGCCTGAATTTGGAATTTGTTATATTATCTTATTTCATATTTTGTAAAACTTTAACGAATTTTTAATGAAAGACTCAAATGATTTAAAAATGAGCGATGGCAACACTCTACGGGGGGAAAAAACACCTTTTTATCTAAAGGGCACGGAACTGTGTATCAGAAATTCTAAAGATATGCTCCTTTTTAAATTATTTTGCAATATTGCTGTTGAACTGAATTTTATGGTTTAAGGGCAAAGAACATGATATTTAATAAGTAAAGGTGACACATAAAACTTTGAAAAATATCTTTTGGAACGTAATTTAAAATCTGAAACCTTTTAGATTCTTTTTTTAAAATTTTCATTAATCTAAAGCAAGCAAACTCTACCTCCCTGAACACGAAACTAGGGATGTATTTATTTATTTTGCTCAGTAATGCATTCTGGATCTCATCTGTAGTTGAATCCTTATATGTTGATTATCTGTTTTTGATTTTAGAGGAAATAATCTGAATTTAAATTTAGGCAGTCTTGCTTGTTGTAGATGGGTCAGGTTGAGGTATTTTTTAAGATCCATCCTCAGGCATATAGTCTAAGTGCTTATTTCCAGTAATATCACACTAAGAATTAACTGAAAAATTAGTTTCTTTAGACATTCCTTAATCAAGTTAATTAGATTTCATTTTACAAGAAGAATCTGAGTGTCAGCATTATAACCAGGAATGGTAAGAGACATCATGGTAGCCTGAGACAACAAATATGATGTTGTGGCATTGGTTTATGCCACCAGACTCCACACTTGTCAGAAGAAAGGTCTAGAACTTTGGCAAAATATAAAATTTATTTAAAATTTGAAAGTACAGTACAAAACTAAATACAGTGATAAGCCAGCGCCAAATGTCGACCGCGGACAAACAGGAACAGTGAAGTACTGGTGCAAGAGAATCTCTTCGTTGAAAAGTTCAGTTTTTATGCTCACACTATAGGGGTCATAATGAACAATGAACTGAATACTGCATGCAAATACTTTGCCACAATGTTATGATCAAGGCTGGTCTTAATTTTGTCATTTAGCAGGAAGATAGCTGTCATCACTCGAGCAGAATTATTGTAATATTTCCCAACAGGAATTGTAAAATATTAAAATTACTGGGGCGAACATTAGTCCCAACATTTTAATTCCATTTTTGGCATTTCCATATACACATGAAAAAGTTGTAAACGGGAAATCTATCTTGAATAGTAGTCAAAGCAGCAATCATTATTTCAAACTGAAAGAGTATTGTTTATGTATTCTTCAGACAAGATCCAAGCATCTCTCTAACAATCTTAGATTGTCAAGGAAATTCCATGCTGCTTGGAAAATCAGACAGTCAAGAATAAAATATCAGAAGTATCATGTGAATCCTTAATTGTTAAGGGAAATTGAGTTTTTAACTTTTGACAAGTTATCTGCAATTAATTAAGTAGTTTCTCCTTCTTTATAGAATTTTCTCCATCAAGTTATGGCATTCTTCTGTCTTCCTCCATTTAGAAGCTTCAATCCAGTCTATAGCTCCATAGCACTTATTTGAGTAAACTTTGTTCTGTGCAACAAGTCCAGCGCAATTTAACTAAAGTCACTAGGAAATTCTTTATTAGTCCCTTCCTCCAGGATTTAATTATATTTCTATATGCTTTTGTCATTTTAAGTATAAAGTCTGGCTCTCGTAGGGTGAATACACTATAGACTTAAAAAAGACTTTTGAAAAATTATCTTCCAGCCTTGTGAAATGAAACAAAAGTCAGAAGAATGGTGTATAAGACCCTTTTATATGAACACAAAATTAACAATTACCCAACTTGGGTTTACAGAAGATAAACTAAGCTTAACAGAAATATGTAACATTGAACAAATTCCAAATGTGGTAGATTAGCCTAACAGCTCAAAGGATAATTCAACGTGCAGGCAAGGCTCTGGTTTGTAGTAAATCGGCCAGACAAAGCCCAACAGGTAGAAGCACTCAATGTCACAGAATCAAATCGTGAATAATCATGGCACAATGTGGCCTGGAATAGGCAGACACATGCTAAAACTAGCTTCTGAAACTCTTGCTTAAATAGCACTTCTTCGTACCTGAATCTGAATAAATGCTTGCTATTTCATTTACATTCTAACATGTAAAGTGTGGATAATAGGAAAGCAGTAAAACTTAAAATTAACTATTAGTTAAAAATAAACAGATAAACCTCACATAAGTATATTTACTAGCATGATTTGTCACTGTTAATGAATGCTCAAGAATCTAAGCATTCAAGTAAGCATGCTATAGATGCATTTATTTATGACATTTTCCTAATTCTCGGACAAGTTCTGTTAATCGGAAGCTGTAGGTGTCTACAGCTACTTTGATATATTTGATAATGCACAATGACTTTTGAAAAGTGTGATATTATCCTTTCGGGAAAATCTTGCTTTTGCATGCAGTTTTGTGATGGGTGTGTTCATGTTTAGTATCACCATAAGGACTACTGATTGCAGTATCATGTTATGTTATCTGTGGAATTATGGTATGAAATGTCATTAGATGTGAGTTCCACTCACAAATATGCATATTAGATGTGAGTTCCACTCACATTTAATATGCATATTTGATACTGTGACCATTTAGTGTCATATTACAGAGATAGCTAGATAAAGCTAAGTTGACCACACCTAATCCATGTTTGCAGAGACATACATGATAATGACCACCATTAGCTGCTACATTAGATGAACTGTGTCAAAAACCTGAAACTTTACAGATTACGGTATTCCAAACTGTTATCCAAAATCTTTTCCAATTTGTTCATAGCTAGGCAGTAAAGTTGCTGAGTACTGGTAGTTTGACCTGGGATTGAATGTGGGCAAATGCACTGGCTGCACCCCTGGTAAACACCATGTTTTTCCCAATGTGTAATGTGGATTTGAACCAGTTTTCCTTGAAAAGTCTTCCACAAAGGCATCTCTCCCCATAGGCAGATAGCCCTTGAGTTGCTTTACCTTTGTCAATTAACCTAACCTAACCTTACCTAACCTAACCTAGCTGTGTAGTAGTTGTTATTGCTACATGTAATAATGTTTTGTGCATCCAAACTGTTTAAAATTTTAATCACTTCATCTGTGTATTATATGCTATTTGTAAAATGAATGTAATTGGTTATTTATCTAATCTTTATGATTCTGCATTCTTGTTGGCTAGCATTTTGTATTTCTGTACTTTTAAAGATTTTGAAGGGAAAAATTTATTTGATTTGTAGTGAGAAATTTTGGGAAAAGCACAGTCTTTCAGAATTATTATTTTGTAATTGAGTATTATAAAAATGTTTACATTCTGATTTTAATAGTTGTCGCTTTTATTTAAAAGAATGCTTTGTATTCACCCACTTAACCCAAGTTAACAGAAGGTATTTTTATTAGAATTTTTTCATAAATATCCATTTATTAGTGCTGCTCATGGAATCAATTACTAATGAGAAATTCAGTATAAATTCAAGTTCCTGATTGGAATTTAAACTATTTAGACGAAGTCCTTTTATATATATATATTAT
>KK118472.1:341699-397450 GCA_000611955.2 Stegodyphus mimosarum
ACCAAATTAAATGAATATAAAATATTTTAAATGTTCAGCACAAAGTGCTCTAAAAATAGATCTTCATTACATATAAATTTGTTTTAATCTTTTTAATGGTGGTATTTCTTGTAGCAATTCATGTTGCTTTTAATGAGAGGATAAAATATTTTATGAAAGCTACAGTTGAGTTCTGAAGTATGCAGATTTAAATTGCATATCTTCAGTTATATTTCCATAGGTATATGATGTATCTTAAATATATATAGAATTTTTTTCAGTAAATATACATTCAAATTATTTTTCACATATACAGCAATATGGGAAGGGGAAGAAACTTAAATTTAAATTGCAAAATAACACAGGTCACAACCATTAAAAACTTGGGTATATCATATATCAGTGGCATACCTTGAGATGAGTGAGGGCCTTATGCATCCGCCAAATTTTTTCTTGTATCAAAAATTGGTACAATTTAAAGATGGCATTATTTTGTTAATTTTCTTATTGAAGGAGGTCTTTTTATATTACTCTAGCCTATAATTTCTTACTAGAAGAGATCACATATGCCTAAATCATTGAGCAGGGGATGAACATGTATTGTAGTGGCGAAGCTAGTGAATGTTGGAAGATGATTGAATGTGGGTAAAAATTTATTAATAACATTTGTTATAAAATGTATTCACATGATCCAAATTAAATATACAGTAGAAGTCCAGAAATCCGCAATGCTTGGGACCAGAGTTTGTGCGGATTTTAGGATTTTGCGGATTTCAGGACAGAAAAGTCGAATCATAATATTCAGACTAAAAGTGCAAAATAAATAAGGCATATTAGATGCATTTATTTAAATTATTATCTACAATAATATACATTATTACATTATTTTATTATATGCTTTAAATTATTATATATATATATATTTACGAAAGTAAGTGTCTTATTTTCGGAAAAAGACGGTAGGTGTTCAATGGAAATTAAGTCTACACTTTCATCTTAGCCAAAAGGTTGAGAAGCAATGGGAATTAAGTCTAGCCACTTTTAGGTGGCTCTTTAGGAGAATTCATTGGAATACTGCTCATTCAATTTGGTGGTAGTCAACAAGATCTGTGACACTTACTTGTTTCAAACATTTTTCTGATAGAGGTTTGTTTTGAAACCTTAGGTGCTCCAGAGTAAGTTTTTTTTTTTTTTTTTAAATTTTATTTTACAGGGTCATAATCTTTTGGTCTGTGACACAGCTCTGTTGTTCTAAATATTTTAGGTATTTTTCACCATGTTCCAAACCCTCATTAAAAGATATTTTCTCACTCCTATCAAATTCATTATCTGTGTCGGTGTCAGAATCGTTTTCTTGCTGTGGCGAGTTCAAAACAGAGCCAATGATTTCAACATCGGTTATCTGATATGCCAGCGTTGGCTCGTCTGAACACATTATCCATACTGAAAACCTCTTCTGGGCTAAGATCTTTTTTCTGCCACTAACACAGAATCATTATTATTCGGTAATTATGACGTCATTATTGGATAAATATTTTTTCTTCGGTATTTCATTCTCCATTCTGCGTTTTCTGGAACCTATAAATTCAATGTTTATATTTTGAGAGGCAGTGCGGATTTCAAGTATTTGACTGTATTGTTAACTGATATTTTATTAAACTGATAATAACATGATAGTACAGATGCAATTGAATGTATGTCAGTTATTGTACTTAAATAACTGACATAATTTTAGACATATGATTTTTTGATTTAAATCCAATTTTTAAATGGGAAAATTATAAATAAGGAAAACTGCACAATATCAATTTTAATATTATGATGCGGACTGCAGACTCTAAAATTGAATTCTAGGTATGCCACTGTGATATTTTATAAAATTAGAGACTTAAATCTATTCTATGATTTAATGTCATATAGTAAATTCATCTGATAAAAAGTAAATGCTTTTAAAGAATTGAACGTACAAATTTTTCCAAATTTCACTTAGTATTATTGGCAGTGAGGGAAATGTAAAGATATCAAATCTGCATTACATGCCACTGTGAAATATTACTTCTTAGCCATCCATGGTTGCTAGTATTGTAGAAAGCACAAAATGGCATATAATATGCTGGTCATCTATGATGAATAGTTCTTCACTCCAAAACTATTTTCTGTCATTTTTTATTGTGTTTAACCCATTACTTTGTACTTTAAATAATACTATATATCCCATGCAAAGTGCTTTCAGTTAGATTGGAACTGGGCCCAATTATCACAGAAAAATCCTGGCACTTGAGAGAAAAAAATTAATTGCCTCATATAGTATACATTCTTTTAATGCAATGATGAATCTTAGATTATGTTATATGTATAAATGTAATTGCTTAAACTGTAAAAATTTTATGATAGATTTGTTGGTTCATTATGTATGTGCGAGGCTATATTGAAATATTTTTAGCTTATTATTATGAAGCAATTAAGTTATCTCCTGCTTTATTTTCTTTTGTTATCAATATTGAATACTTCGTACCAAGTAAAAATTTAGCATACCTCAATTGCAAGAATATGATATACTATGTGCAATACATCTAATGTATATATATATGTGTGCGTGTGATATACCACTACTACTAAGTACGTGGTCATGAATCCGTTCCTTATAACTTCTGGCTGTAGACATGGCTGAGTGGATAAGGCAAGAATAAGATGTTAACAAAACTAATTTCGGTGAATCACCATCTGTATTGTAGGCACATAAAAAATCATTTCTTTGGCAGACAAATTACTTTTTGATTAGTTGACTACAAATAATTTTTATGTACACAGATAAAAAGCTAAAGCATCATTTCAAGTAAATAAAGAGCAACGTGAAAAATTTGCATGTTGCCAGCCGGAAAGTCCAAGCGAAAGAGAACGCAGTAGTTCAAAGGAAGATGGGAGGGAGTGATGGTTTTAGTCCGAGTTAGAGGAAAGTTTCGATTTATAATTATTTGGTTTTTGGTTGGGCTGGAGGTATCTGCATTAAAACGTTATGTAATTTCAAATGATCTCGAATTTGGGAGAAAGAATAAATTTACTAAAATTTACTAAAGCACCAAATTTAGAATGGTAATTTTGAAGTTACCAACTATTTATTGAAGCAACTATCATAGTTTGTTAAATCTTACACACACACACACATACATATATATATGCAACTGCATGTGTTGTTTTTATGCCTAAATTACATGCAATTGCAGGGTAAAGGGAATAAATATAAATTAGAAAGTAAAACCAGTAGATCTGCTCATGAATACCTATGTTATCAAATTGCCAAAGGCTTGTCCATTCATACACAAAAACATGGAAAATTCTTTGCTTATTGTTATCGACAAAAAATATTATAGACTGAATACTTTTAAACTGAAGTAAAATTGCCATAGAAGATCAGAATGAATTATAAATATTGACAAGTAACAGGAATGTCACCAGTTAAGGGATTAATTCACCAAGCAGCCTTGTTTCTATTTTAATCAACCATTTAAAACTTAAGCAGAAAAAGCAAACTTAAATTTGAAGTAGATTTTGAATAACTCTATCAATTTTTAGGGTGGTCAAACAGAGGTCTCTCTTTTTCAGGAACACCCTCCCCCCCAAAAAAAACGAGAACATCAACTAAATTCTTTTTTTGGGGGCCTAATTTATAATTTTATATTGGCATGTTCTCTTTAAAAAAGGGAAGCCCTCTATTTATTAAGGTTAAACGCAACCTGTCGCCACTCAGTGGACGTCCAGCTGCTGTACTGGCGTGCAAATTCTAGCCTTCGCCGTCGATGAACAGCAGTCAGCATAGGTGCACGAACCAGGCGTCTGCTTGAGGCCCAGACGCAGCAATGTTCGCTGAATAGTACTTTGGGAGACACTTTTGGTAGCCCCTTGGTTCATTTTGGTGGTCAGTTGCTCAACGGTAGCCCGTCTATCTGCCCGAACGCATCTCCGCAACCGTCGTTCGCCTCTGTCATCTATGGCCCGTGGTGCACCACATTTGCCACGTCGCTGATTTTGGACAGTCCCATTTTGCCATGCACAGTACACTTTTACCACGGCGGCACGCGAACAGTTCACAAACTCAGCCGTTTCGGAAATGCTTCCACCCTTGGCCCGAAAGCCAATGATCATGCCCTTTTGGAAGTCGGATAAATCGCTTCGTTTCTGCATTACGCCAACGATTGAAATGTTTTCCGAAGCCCTCACACACCCTTTATATATGCTCAACTGCACTGTGCTGCCACCTGCCTTCTGTGATTGGTTATTTAACTCTGACATGGAAAGTACGTGGTGGTCACATTAATGTGACTGGACTGTGTATTAAATTAGTTATATTCCATTGCTATTTTGAAGGTGGATTTTTTTTTAAATCATTTAATATTATTAAAATAGTCATGGACCTCTTCCGTGTATTGTTTAAGGGTGGAGCATGTAATAAGGGAAAAAAAGACATGGAGAAATGTTATTACATTAAGTACTTAATGCACTACATTTTTGGAGAAGCATATTGTATGTAGATTTGCAACTGCATGGGATGCTGGTATGCCTAAATTATATGCAATTGTAGGGTAAACTGAATAAACAAAGTAAAATCAGTAGATCTGATGATGAATACCTATGTTTAACTAGCATTAAGTACCTAAATTTGTGTACTTACATACTTCATTCTTTGTTGTCATAACTTCCACTCTGTACAATGATCGTATGATTATTAAGTAAAATGAAAGAGCAAAATATTTTTTAAAAAAATGCAGTAGTATCTAAAAAAAGCTAAAAAAACTAATGACTAGTTGAAGGTGGTTATGTTGCTCATGGATGTTAAAAGAAATTATTAAAAAAATTTTTGTATTGATTGCACATACCTATATGCATGTTTTGTGTGTATATATATATATTTTCTTTTATGTATATTTTGGCCTTAGTTCCCCCAAGAATCATTCATCCAGTTTCATCTTATAACGTCACTGAAGGCAATATTGCAACATTGAACTGCAATGTTTATGCCAAACCCCCAGCTCTCATAAGATGGAAAAGATTGAAACCAGATGGTCAGGAGAATTTAGAGAAGTACATCATGTACAATGGTAGCTTACAAATCAGAGCAAGCTATAATGATGAAGGGTTATATGTTTGTGAAGCTGAGAATGAAGTTGGACATGCTCGGTCTGAAATGATTTTAAATGTTCATGGTAAGTTTGAACTTTATTACTATTATTACTGGTGTAATACAATTCTTGTATTATTATGAGTTAATAATAATTTACTGTAAATATCAATGGTCACTTTTAAATAATTAATACTTGGAACTAGAATGTAATTTTTTGAACAATATTTTTTATTTTTCTAGAATAATAATTTTTTAAATATTAATATCATTCAACAATAAGAAAATTCTTTTCAGTGCCACCACATGCAGATATTAAAGCTCCTGCTACTATTGTTGCCATAGCTGGACATCCATTATCACTTGCATGCGAAACATTTGGCCATCCTCCTCCTAAAACTTACTGGACGAAAGATAGTATAGTATTGCAGTCTTCAGAATCCCTTTTTGTCAAGAATGGCAATTTTACTATATTTCAAACATCTCTTTCTGATGAAGGAACATACTCTTGCATTGGTGAAAACTTGGCCGGGCGTTCTGAAGTTAAAAGAATAGTAACCATTCATGGTATTTTTTTCTTCTCTTTTACTCTACAATTAGAATAAAAATTCTTGAATTGTGTCATAATTCCTTTTTAATTCAAGCTTTAATTTTTTATTATAATAATTTATGGGATTTTTGATTGTAGGATGACACCAAATAGTTTTCTACCAAAAGATACTTGTTTCAACATTGCCTTTTAATCATAGTTAAATTAAATGTTTTGTTCTTAGCACTACTATAGCAAACAGTATTTTTGCTTTCAAAACAAATAGTGTCAATAAAAGCTGTAACAGTGTTCTTATTTCTTTTATCAATAAAAATTGATTAATGTGTGTCATTTTACATTATTCTTTGTTTACTGAAGTTGGGAGGTAGTACTTTTCTAACGTTTAAACAAATTTCGCCTTGATCAAAATGACGGGATGATGAAAGTGTAATGTTTTGCTGGAGATATCCATTTAGCACATAATCTATCTAGAGAAAATTGTTTGATCAATTTTATTCTACGAAGGTCACTCTGAAATTTTTTAAATACACATAGGTTTTTGAAGTTATGAAATTTTCGAAGTGTTCCAAGTAATATGCTCCAGTATCAGTGCACTTCTGTAGGCAAATTTTCTAAAAATTAAATGCTTCAAGCCATTCATTTCTCGGAATTGATGAAAAAAATGCATCTATAGCCTCATAAATGTCATCTTCGACATGAACATGACATTTATGTACGTTCTTTTTCAGATTAAAAAATAGCCAAAAGTCACACATAGCTACATCAGATGAATAGGGTGGATGAAATAATCTGTAAATAAGGGTTTCTTTACTGATTCTGACATGCTCTTCTTTTTGGTGCTCAATGAAATTATGGGAAACCCTGCACCAAACTAGTTTATTCATAATTCTTCACGAATAATTTTATATGTGGTGGCAGATTCAATGTTAAATTCCCTCTGTATCATCTGGTAGGTGTAATGATTATCATCTATTAACATGGCCTGGCAGACATATTATCTGAGATTGCTGCTGATCATGGCCTTCCTGTGTGTTCTTCACCCTGAAGAGAGTTGTGATCTCCATGAAATTCTGTAAACCATCTGAATGCAGTAGCACGAGATGGATCTTCATTTCCAAGTACTAATTGTAGATGTTGAATACATTCTTCTTGGTTTAATGCCACTTTCAAATCATAGTGCTATAGTGTTCTCATATCAACTCCCTTTTGCCTTCTGCTTAAAATTTATTCTTCGCTAAACTACTTGCAATTGGCAAATAAAAAATCATCTGCTAGGCTAAAAAAGCTCATATTATCAAATCTAAGTGTTAATTTTTTCTCCCACTTATCATCTGTGCATATCTAAAAAATTTCAGAATGCCCTACATATGATGGAAAAGATTTAATTTTTGTTCTAATAATTTTTTTTTTCAAGAATAACTTTTAATGTTTTTTCTTATTATTTGCAGAAAAGCCAAAAATCAATTCTGTTTATTCATCGGCTCCAGATATTTTTGCTACCATTGGGGATAAAATAGATGTTGTATGTAATGCTTCTGGATATCCCATACCTGAAATTATTTGGACTGAGCCAAAAAGTGATTTAGGTTAGTAATAGGGCCAAAGAAATATTGCTATATTTTTAATGACTAGCAAATTTTGATTTTTGATTGATTTTTAATGATTTTGAGCCGAACTTAGTTTTTTAAAATTTTTACTTTACCTGTTATAGTGATGTGTTTTGAAATTTCATTTAATCGCCGTCCATCAGATAACATTTATTTCATGTTTCAAAAGTTTTTACAGGATGTTTATTGTTACTTTCAAATCTGTCATCAGCTTGTAATGATTATCAAGTTGTTATTAATCTGCATATGTGATTTGTTAAAAATTGCCAGTTAATTGTTATTGAAATAATAAATGTGGATTTGATACAGACACAAATAATCTTCTTAATAATGCCAGTTTCTTTGATATTACTCTGTTTTATTTATTTATAGTTCATTATATTCAGAATGAAGTGCTTCATATACCTTTCATTCAAGAGAATGATGCTGGCATTTATACATGCACTGCTAAGAATACTGCTGGCTTTGATAAAAAGTCATTTAATCTTACAGTGTATGGTAAGTTGACGTATGTATATTGAAGTATGGTTAATATGATAGTTAATTTTCTTTGTGTTATGATGTATGTCGGTATTCTGAAAGCCTCTTTTCTCACAGGCTTGTTTTAAGATAATTGAAGTCATTAATTAATAAATTCTTAATTAAATAGCTCATTAATCTAAATCTGAAATGTGATCAGTACCATTGTTAGCGAAATCATGCAAATAACAAACAAGAATAATGAGTAGTTGTAATTCCACAAACTACTTCTGCCTGATGTGGATTTTCTGAAAAAAGCAAACATTTCTGAGAATGGGAGAGTCAGTGAAAATTAATAACTAAAATGCTTACTTTGCTCAAAGTATATGTGAATATAAAATTTCTGCTTGAATTATTTTCAAGAAGTACTTGAAGTATGATTGTGGGTTCCCCCCCTTTTAACATTATATTGTTATTTAAAATAGGTTGCTTAATGCTTTAGTGACAACCCTTTTTAAGAAATTAGATTAAAATTTCTTAACATAGGTGGTCTTTTGCTCCCCCCATCTTTATTTTTTCCTCCGCAGTCCCCTCCCCTCCGAAAAAAGTGTTGAAAAATCACAATTAAAAAAAAAAAAAAACAGCAATATCGCAAAATAATTTTAAAATGAGCATATCTTTAGCATTTCAAATACACAGTTCCATGCGCTGGAGATAAAAAGTTTTTTTTTTTCCTCTCGTGGAGTGTTGCCATTGCTCACTTTTAAATCATTGAGTTTGTTAATCAAAAATTGGTTAAAGTTTTACAAAATATGAAATAGGTAATAAAACAAATTCCAAATTCGAAATTTGGTCTTCCAGATGCCCATATTCGGGTGAAAACGTACGTTATTCAAAATTGGATGGCTCTAGGTACCATTGTTTGATCACAATGCAAGAAACATATATACATTTATGCAGGTTCTTCATTATTTAATTTCTTTAAATATAATACAGGGCGACAAGGTTTTGTGGCAACAATTTGAAAAGTGAATCGGACATTTATAGTGAATCAATGCAAAATGCCAAAACGGAAACAATAGTCCTTCAGAGAAAAAGCCCCTTTGGACTAAAAAAATCAAGTTTCCTGTAATTATTTATGATATTACATTAAGAAATAAAATTTTTGTGGGTTTTCTAAAATTAGTTTACTTTGGATGTCTTTAATTGTTAATTTGATTCTTCATATCCAGTTTTTTTTAACATGTGTTATATTTAAGTATGTTTAGGTGTATATGATTATAGCAAAGCGCTTTAGGGCTATCTGCCTAAGGGAAGAGATACCTTTGTGGAGGATGTTCTAAGAGAAACTGGCTCATATATATGTTATACATATAGGAAAAACTGCTAAAATGCCCATGGAGCTGAAAATTTAAACCCTGGACCAACTATCAGTGTTCAGCATCTTTACCTTTTGGTCAGTGGTCAGCCAGCAAACATTTAAATCATTGATTATAGCAAATAATGGTTTTTATTAATATTATTAGCATACATGTTTTCTCCATACTTGCAAGGATTGAGGAATAAATTTTTCCCATGAAGAAAAATGACAAAAGCACAACTGTTGGAAATGGTGCAGAAAATGTTCATCTTCAGAAAATTACGATCATGTTCTATTACATATTGTGAATTTTCCATGCCCCTAAAATTGTAAATTCTAGCAATTAACATTTTCAGAAATATGGAAAGTGGCTTCATTTGTGAACTCTGTAAACGCAAGTCTGTTTGCAAAACTATCTATCTCCAGCTTATTTTGCAAATTCTCACAGAAAGCTGTATGAAACAGCTTGTTGGAAGGTTTTAACAGCTGCACTATCTGAAAGGTGTATGGCCAGAATTGGAGACCATTCCATAACACACCACACCATGAGGCACATTGAATTCAGAACTCGCTCATGTGTTGATTTTGCAGGACTTAATAAAAATTTTTCATGAATTTTGCAACTACTTCGGTTTTGGCTGCTGTTTATTCTGGGCTGGTTTTCTTAACAAGCAGCATATGTCTTGAACTGCTTTACCCTCTGTTCAATATTGTGATGATGTGGTGGTTCTTTACCGAATTTCACACAAAAGCTCTTTGAACAATGATGTTTTGGTATATTCCAAAACACAGTATGCTTTCTCCTGCATGGATACTATTTCCTCTAAAATCAATTTTGTATGACTTAACATGTTTGATCAAAGTAATTTGTGGGCCATTTCTTCCTGTTGTTGCTAATTTAATGAAGTTACATAAATGATCTATGATATTATTACCCATTTTAATAGGTAATGTAAAACAGTATAAATTCAACATTTGTTTATGCTAATTATGTATTCTCTCATATTATAAGGTATACTTTTTTTCACAAAAAACCATGTGAAAATCAGGGGTCCTTGCTTATGCATGCAAAAGATTAGAAATAGGTCTATGCAAACAGGGAGTAGTACAGCAGCATGTATTTAATGATTGAGTATACTGTTGGGTTGGGGAATATCCAATACTCTTTACAATTCTATGAACAACTTGCTGTGGAATACTGTTACCAGCGAGAGTAATACTGGTAGACCAGGCAGTGGTTCTAGTTGTATTAACAGTGAAGTTAATAAGAATAATTAAACACAGAAACATGTTCCTTTTAACTTATACAAAAAATTTTGTGTCATTGCGTGGCAAGTACTGTTTTTATTTTAGGTGCTTTCATACCTCCAAACTGAAAAGAAGTACTGTTGATGGTAGATAAGTTATTTGAAGCTTGAGAATTTTTTTTCAAAAAAATTAGATGTAAAAATTAAGGTTTTGATTTATACTAGGATGTGTCTTTTTAAATTAGGTGTAAAAATTAAGGGTGTAACAAGAATACAGTATTTTAACATATTTTACAATATCATGTAAAATTATACTTTTGTAATACATAATTGCAGTTTTATAATACTGAAGGCAAATATATAGTGTTTTGCAGGAAGATTGGATTTTATTGCTAGTATGAAACAAATACAACTGTTCATTATTCGTTTAATAAGTAAAAGTTATTCGAAAATAATCTGTTTATAAATAATAGTTTATTAGAAAGGTGATATGAAACTTTTTGTTATATTTTCGTTTCTGTTTTATTTTATATTATTTATATTTATTCTTTAGTGCAAAATATTTTAGTTCTGAATTTCTGTGCATTTATTACAGCACCGCCTTTGCTTACAACAAATCCTCCACACAAAATTGAGATTATTAAGGAAAGTGAAATAACTTTAGACTGCTCTACATCTGGAATTCCTCTCCCTGAAATCATTTGGTATAAGAATAATGAAGGTTTATCTGCCTCTGAGCATTTGTTATTTTTGGAAAATGGTCAGAAGCTTAAAATTATTAAGGCTGATATATCTGACGCTGGTCAGTATAGCTGTGTTGCTAGAAATCTAGTTGGGGAAACATCAAATACTTTCAAATTAGGTATATCAGGTAAGATCTTTTTATATTTATCTTCCTCTCTGTGTAGAATGAACTATAAGCAGTATAATAAAGATATATATGTGTAATTATTGCTTAAGAATTTTATGAAATTAATTGTAAGTAGAATGAATTATTATTAATGTAATAAAGATCTATATGTTGTAGGGTTTATATTTATTTTAAATAACATTTATTTTAAGTTAATATTCCTTTCCTGTTTAGCCTTCATTTTCCCCTAGAAATGCCCATGCCGGAGTATGTAAATTGTAGTAGCACGCACAGTTTATTCAAATTTAGCGGAAGCTAGTTGAGTTAAATAGTAGACGAAACCAGAGTGTGAAAGTCTTGCTTTGAACCTACGCTGGAGATATTGCTTGGTAGAATTTAGATCGGCACAGGCGTGTGTGCCTAGCTTTGCAGAAGTGCTAGATTTCAACTGTTAAATCAGTAATCTTGCTGAATATCAGCGATAATTAAAAACACGGTTAGTTAAGATCTCAGAGCCTCGTCGATAGTGTTTGACATTTGTTCATCTAGTTTCTTATTTTCAGTTTTACCTTACTTTTAGTTCAACCGCCGGGTTGGCGCAGTTTGTGAGCGTCGAGTAGACGTAGTTGTAATTTTAAAGGTACAATAAAAGGGTTTCAACCCCTTCGCACGTTTTTGTGACTCACTATCCCAGTGACTGACAAGTTGGGCCAGAGGGATCTTACAATGTAATTACTCTAAGAGTTTTATGAAATAAGTTATATGGCTAAATTAAAATTTAATTATTTCATTGGTCAGCACTGAAATAAGTGCATTAAATGTTTTATGTATATTGTAATCATTGACTTATACATATATATCATAATCATTGACTTATCTATATCTTAATCATTGACTTATCTATATCTTAATCATTGACTGGCATCAATTTTGTCCTATCAACTGTATTTTAAAAAATACAGCATAGCACCATATATTTCAATGAAGTGAACATGCAGACCAGGACTTAGAAGAGAAGGGCTAGCTTATAGAGCTTTTCTACCTAAAACAGGTAGTGAGAAGTGATGACACAGTCATGTTGACACTGACCCCGGAAGTGCAATTCATAACATAGAAATTAGCATTTTTAGTTTGAAGAATCAACATTTAAAATGAACTATGAAAGATTTGGAAGAGGCAATGTTATTGCTATTTGCATTTTACACTGATCATTTAAAAAGTTAATAATACTTACTCAATTTTATAAATATTTACTTACAGAATCACACTGCAACTACAAGTTGTGTAAATATTTAGCTGCCACATTTAAAGCAATCCACTTTTTTGCCTTTTGAGTTGCTTTCCTTTGGAGAAAAGACATATGTATTTCTATTTAAGAAACACATTTTAATAAAAGTTCGCATTTTGCAAAATTAGTGAATTTCATCTCTATTTCTACTATCTAGAACAATATTTCTCTAGTAATTTAAGAGCCAATTTACATCCTTCCCTTTAAGCTGTACTATGAACTGCAAAAAATATTTTTTTGAACCCGTAAGCAGTGTTCATCCATGAATGAGATGGTAAGTCAAGCATGCTAAGAACAATAATTTAATCCATTTTGAATGAAATATTGTTTCTTCAGCATCATTTTTAGATATTGTTCCCAGTGATGGGTCTTTATCTTTTCTTTTAAAGCAGGCATAACCTGCAATATATGTCAATGCTTCTTTTTCTGCAGTCAAACATTCTCTGGCAGAATCCAATTCTTATTCCCAAGCCCTTCTATGAAATCCAAATCATCCACAGTACTTAATGGAGCATCTTTCCTCCTGAGTTTTCAAAGCGCTTTCAAGTAATTTTGATGTCAAATATAAATCAGAATTTTTGCTTCCTTTAGTTATGCACACTTTTGAGGATAATTTTGGTAGCTTATTAGTGAATAATAATTGCTTTAAGTGGCATATAATGTTAGTAGGTGATGATGGTCATTAAACTTACCAAGCCCTTGAAAGAAAACTAAAGACTTTCAAGACTGAGTTTCTGACTAAAAAGACTTTCAAGTGAATCGAGTTAATCTAGATAATTAAAATATATTTAGCATCATACGATAATTTCAAATCCTGCTGTAGACCAAAAACAGAATTTATTGAAATTATTTCTCCTGTTTGGAAAGGCAGTGTGTTGGATTTTCTCTGAACTCTTAATCCAATGATGACTTTCTTCATTAATTTGAGGCAGTGCGCAAAATCTGCAAAAACCTATATTCATGGGGATGTCCTAGTTTCCTCAGTCATGTTTCTTGCTAAAACATTCCTTCCTGTTCTTCACTTAAATCATTGAGGCTTTCTGAAAAGTTACTAAGTAACTGTATTCTGACCACTGAATCTTGATGCTCCTCTTATAGGCTAGCATATTGAAACTGAGAACATGTTCTGTGCTTATTGAGAATATTTTTGACTGGCCAGATATGAGACTTAATCATGTTTATCGGATTTTTCAAATGTGAACCTCATATAAGCTGCCTTAGATAGGGAAAGTTAAAAATTTGTATATTCAGTTCAAGAAATTTATTTTACAAATAAATAAAATGGGAACCTTCTTCACTCAAAACTGTCATAAATTGTTTCTTTAAGCATAGTTTTGTATGTCATGACGGTAAAATGTTTTTTTTTTTTTTTTTCTGTATTAATGAAAGGCTTATTTTTTCTCAGTGGCCATGCTTTTGAATTGATAAAGCTTGCTTGTGAATTTAAACTGAGTGGTTCTTTTTTTATTCTCTTTCAAAGATATGAGGGGCTTGAGCATTTTATGTTTTTTTAATTGATTGAAGAAAAAACCTAATCTTTGTTTCTGATACTTCATTTTTTTAAACTAAATCTTGTACTTTTTTGACTGATTTTAATGAGTCTTAATTTGTTGCTAATTTATAAAAATGTAAGTTTTAAATTCCATTTGGAGCTATTTGTTGGGAGTTATCTATTCATAATAGCATTTAAGATGGTTATATTATATTTTAGAGCTAAAGTTGATATTAAACTTTTTAAAATCAACATCAAAACTATATCCAAGACAAATTACTTTCTAAAGCATTGCAATTTTTATTTGTTTATTAAAACTCTCATTTAAAATAATTCGATGGCAATAAAAATAAAACTTTTATTTTTGGAAAATAATGTGTGATATTTATTTAATTATATTATCATCACTTTTTTATGTTTTTAGAGCCACCGAAGTTTACAAAGCCTCACATGGAAAAGATTAATGTTTTAAAAAATAGCTCTGTGATTTTAGACTGTACAGCTGAAGGACATCCAGAACCTATTGTAAGCATACGTTATCTCAATTTCAATGCATAATTTATGTATCATGTTTCCAGGTGTTAAAGTAGTGTTTAATTTCTTTAATGATTGCTAGATTTTTAATTTTTCTTTTGTGAGAAGCTGTTCAGTTTTATAATTATTTTTTTATATTTAGTTTGACATTCTGTAAATCATTTAGTTTGACATTCAGTAAGTCATATGCATCATAATATTTTTTTTTTTATTTTAAGATGTTCATAACGTATCTTACTACATGTACACTTTATTTCACTTCTCGAAAGAACTTCGTAGTAAAATTATATTTTTTGATGTTGATAATTATATGCACAAATCACTATAACAGTTATAGTTCCCGTGAACCAACCCTATTAGATGCCACCGCCAAATAAAATAAAGCATTAGTGAATGCTGAATTTTTTTTTCCTGATGATGCATACTGTGCAGTGGGGAGAAGGGAGGTTTGCTGGAATTTTATGGATATTCTATGCATGCAAAATTCTGCTTTATTGAGAGGGGCTATTTCTGGGATTATCATGTAAAATTATGTCTATGGGTTGTAGTTACCTACACCAAGTACCTAAAATTGTGAATTTTAGATCTATGAAGGCAAATATATGTTTTCATGGGATAAATGTAAATATTATCACTTATAACTTTTAAAATTACATTTAAAATATTATTGTAACTGAAGATTCTCTGAGTAATTTGCTGTTAAATTTTAGACATTGGAAACCACAAATACCATCTTGTTTGTAGGATATATTCCTCATTTTTATCTGTCTGAAATTTTACATACCAAGAAACAGTTTTTACTTCTTTTTTCATTCAAAATATATAAATACATTTTCACTAGAAATCTTTATTTTCATATTTAAAATTCTCTTTAAAAAAATGAAGCGAAACACACCAAAATCAAAGATAAAATTAGGCAAAGCAGCTACCTTCTGTTTAACATAGATTTTAGTCAAAACTTTCATTTTACTGCTTTTGGGGATAAATACAGTCATGGCTTTGCCTTTGTTGCAATTTCTTTGCTCCTGATGAGGAGAGACTTGTACCTGTTTGCTCTCAAAATCAGTAGTTTTGACTAAAATCTATGCCAAATACAAAATTTTTTTGCCTAATTTTAAATTTCTTTTTGTTTTGCAATAATAATAAATGATTTGGGGTCATAAATTTGAAAAAAAATCTTCATTAAGAAATATAAGAATAAATTCTTTAACATTTTGCAAATAATTAATTGAACTGTAACTCAGAAATAGAAAAAGTAAAAAAAAAAATTACTCCAAGGCAAGTTTTATATCAGTCACTGACCAAACAGCTAGAGTTGCACAGCTTAATTGCAGGGTACTGAAAACGTATGATTTCTTATTAAGATTGAAATTTCATTTTGGCTTGCTCTGTACAGTTTGAAAAAATTATCTTTATTAAAATTTAACTTAACTTTATAGTTATTGATCTCACTGGAATTTTAACTCTTCAGTGGTGAATTAACAATAAATGTTATTTCTTCACTTTTTAATTCTATGATACACACACGCACACACACACACATATATATATATTATACAGCTGGAATTCATCCGACATTTTGGCCTTTGACATTTCTCAGAATTTCTAGAGAAATATTTGACGAATTGTTCTATAACTGTGCCCATGTAAATAAAATGCTGGAATGTATAATTTTCGGTGTTGCATTTGGAGAATCAACAGCAAAATGATAAAGGAAAAAAAAAAGATTTTTTAATCATGCTTTATCGTAAAAATTAGAAAATGTTCTCTTTAACTTAATAAAATGTTTTGCATGCTATCTACAATGTTTGTATGCATTTTTGTAAAATTAAACTAAATTAACAAAAGTATAAAGTTTAAAAAAAAAGGAAAATCCATGCGTGCATGAATTGTATCCAAGCATGAATTTTGCTTATAATATGCTGAGTCATTTATTTAATGAAATTACAGAAAACTTATTAGAGAAGACTTAAACTGAAATTTGAAGCAATGAATATTTGATAAGATATGAGAATCTCGGGAGTTATGAGATTAAGTATTTCTTTCTTCCCAAATATGCAAAATTTGTCAATCGTGGTAGGAACAAATAGCACTTATTTCCTTCTTAGATGCTTTGTTAAATATCACTATCTCTAAATGAGAAAAATAGAGACATTTTGAGAGGGAAAATAGGCATGCATCTTTATAGAAAATTTCTATTTTACTTTAATTTTTAAGAAAGTAATTAAAATGTTATATTACACAATAACAAATAATAGATTTAATAAAAATTATGCTTTGTTATTTCCCATTGTATTTTCAAATGTCATTATGATAATATTTTAGTACTGCATTTTTAAAATATAACGAGGCATGTTAGATAATTATTTACAAATCAAGAAGGCATGTAATATTATAATAATAAAGAATTTAATGAATGTATATATATTTACCTAAAAACACATTTGTGTGGGGTAGACTTAAAAGCATGGAATAATACTCAATGGAGCATTTCATGCTTTTTCGAACCATGAAAACAAAAACTTGTACTCAAATCCAAATCATTTTTGTAATCTAATAAAAGGTAATGAAAATTATTCAGATATAAATTCAAACTTAAGATTCCTCATTCAAAATCATTTCAGAATAGTTCAAAAAAAGCTTCTCCTTTGATGCCATTTCTAACTATTACGTCCTTTCAAGACATAAGAATAAAAATTCCTGGGGGGAGGGGGGAATCCCTAATTCACCAATATTATGCAAGACATTATCTTGTATTCTACTGCCATCTATACCAAGTAAAATCAACTAATTCAACTTATTCATAATGCTAAAAATCATTGGCTTATTTTAAAGAACAAACTCACTACGCCTGTGTGCACTGGGTCAAAAATATAGTTCATGAGTGGGACTTTTTCATTATCATTTAGACAGAAATTTGTAATGCAAGCTGTGTTCATG
Source organism: Stegodyphus mimosarum (assembly GCA_000611955.2). NCBI lineage: Eukaryota > Metazoa > Arthropoda > Arachnida > Araneae > Eresidae > Stegodyphus > Stegodyphus mimosarum. Next base: position 359,122 of record KK118472.1, read on the forward strand.
TGTGTTTAGCATATTATGGTATGTAACTATGATGAGAAATTAGCTCAGTAATGACCAACAAAACGTCAAAAGAATTCATTTTTAACTGTATATATGTGTATATTAAATTTTAGGTATATATTTTGCCAGTTCAGAAAGATAGCAATGATACAGTGAACTGCACTGCAGTTATCTTCTGGAACTTGCTGGACAGGAATTAAGCTACTGGCACCATCTATTGATGAAACAAGAAAACTGAAAACTAAAACATTAAAGGCTGAAGTTAAAGATGGATTGGGATTAGAGTCATTAACTAAGAAAGATTTTTTTATACCTCTAAAAATGTAATTCACCAATGGAAGATATTTTTTTAAATAATTTTGGCTGCAGAAAAATGGAAAGTATGATTTTTGGGCCAGAAGTGCTGGGCAACAGAGGATTTTTTTGTTTCTTTTTTTTCCTAACATAAGCCTCGTGCTCTTTAGTGCAAAATTTTAAGGCTGTCTTAGTTTGACCAATGTAAATTAAACCACACTGTCAAGTAATCATGTAAACACCCCAGGAATTCATATCCTGGAAAAATACTTGAGTACAAAATGCATCTTTAATATCAAAATGATTAAATGTTAAATTAAGAAAATGACAATGTGTAGAAAATCCAAACTTTAGCAAGAAACTGTGACATAGCTCACTATACAATCAGTATATTTCTGAATTTGCATAGTATTCACCTTGAATTTTTGCCTTTTGCTTTTCTAATTATCACATTCCTGTTGACTGGAGCAATTAATATATGAAGTAAACTCAAAAATAAGTAACCTCAGAACATTGAAATTTTGTATATAGGTCTCCTATAAGATGTAGGTGTGCACCTTCTCTTTTTGGTTGCAATCAGCTGCACCAAGAGAATATAAATATGTGTATATATATCCACTCTTTATTATTATTATTATTATTATTATTATTATTATTATTATGGTAAATTGTGCATTTTTTGCTTTAAAAATGATGGAATTATATTATTCTTATCTAGCAGATAAGGTTTTTATGCCTTTAGTTAATCTTCATGCAATAGTTGTAGAATTATCAACAATTTGAGAGTTGTTTAAGTGTGACTAAGCCTAATTTTGATTTACCATAACAGCCATACTTGTTTACGTTTGTAACTTAGCAGAATAGTGAATTAAGTCAGTTTTTATACCATCTATGTTTTTTGTCAAGTGGGACCGAAAGTTAACTTTCAGTTTTGTGCATAGAAAATTCTGCCTTGTTGTCTGCTGGCCGAATTGCTTGTTTTTGTGTAAAAATGCTAGTTTAAATTGTAAAAATTGTTTTTAATTGTTTTAACTGTGTTTAATGTTTCATTTTTTTCTATATTTTTCAATTTTTAATGAAGATATTTTGAGGTTTTATGCATTGTTGCCTTACCATGAAGTGAGAACTGAATTAATTGAATGAGAAATCTATCTATAATGAATTTCGAGCAAATAAATTTAAATGAAATGCAGCAAAAAATGTGTATAATTTAATATTCCATACAAAGAAGTTGTGGTGTCCGCATCAAATTTTTTAATTTCCTTGTGTCAGAAGCAGTTTTGTTCTTTTCTTCTCTCTTTCTTCTTTTTTTTTTTTTTACAGTTTTGTCTTCTAATGAGAGCAACTTTCATTTTTAAGCAGCAAATTATGTTTAAAAAGCAAGGGGCAGATAACAGCTAAATTTAAAATTGTTATATTTTCGATGACAAACTCTTCTTTTTTTTTTTTTATGATACCGTGATGAGATTTTGAATCACTGATTAGTATAAAGCTTTTAATTTCATTTTTAATTTTAGTAGTCAGTTTCATTGCATTAAAAATAACAAATCTTTTCCAAAAGTAAATTTTTTATAGGTTTCATTTTATTTTAATTTAAAGATAAATAAAAATTAATTTCCCTTAGAAAGTTTTCCTCTTATAAGGGAGATAGCCATTCTGTGGTTTGCATATTGTGTTAAACAAAAGTAATGTACTTAATTATTTTAAATAGTTATTTATTCTTCTCTTTTTATTCATTATTTATTAATTACCTATGGAAGCATTTTGAACACATAAAAATACTGCAGGAAGTAGTAGCTGATTGTGTATTTTTAAAATTTTTTATTGATTTCATAATCAAGAATACATTATTTTATGAAGTTGCTACTCTGTATATTCTTTATTTATAAAATATATGTAGAGGCATTTTTACTTAACCTTGCAATGAATTTAATCAAAAATTTCTCAAATACTTTTTTGTTAAAATTAAATAACCATTAAGTGATTTGAGACTATAATATGTATTTTTTATATACAAACTTTCGTCTGGCTTATTTTATTTCATCATACTCAAACATGTTTGGTTCATTTCTTTTAATTTAATATAAATGTTATTAAGTTGGTTATCCATTAATATGCTTGTTAGTATTTAGTCTGAATTTAAGAGAAATCTAAATCACTCATGTTCTTGGTAGGTAATATATTTATGGGAAGACTTTAATAATCTGAATTCCAGTGCTGTTGAGCACTTTGAATATTATTTCTGTTTTTATGTTGAGAAAATGTATAGCTTTTAGAAATTCTTATTGTTCAAACAAACTGTAAAATGGTAAAATGGTGTGGGGGGGAAGAGCATAATTGTTTATTCTATAAATTTGATGCTAGATGCTAGAATGATCAGGTGCTGTGGTCAGATTATGTCTAAAAACTGAGGTAATAATTGCTATATTCTTACATTTATCAAAAACAGAAGTGAGCTAATTTTTCAATAATATTTTTGTTATTGTCATTTACTTTTATTTGCATTTTAAGAAGAAAAAATTATTTAAATATTTAACTATTATCTGAACCTTTTTAATCTAGTTGATTTGGCGAAAAAATCAACAAGTTATATCATCAGCTGTCAATTCTGCATTCAAGTATGAAAATTCTAAAAATATACTGCACATTAACTACTTACAAGAGTCTGATGGTGGAATCTACTCTTGTGTTGCCATGAATAAAGTAGGATCAGTCACCCGAGATTTTGAAGTGAGTGTTTTAGGTCAGTGTAATTCAGTTATCCTGTTCTTTTTCATTTTGAAAATTCTTTAAATTCTAAAAGATGACATTACATTATTAATACTTTAAATTTTATTTCGAATTTAAAGGCATAAATATTTTATTTCTGTAAATTCTTTGCAATCAGGTGCAAGGATTCTTTGAAATTAGACATAAAAATGATTATGGATTGGCTTAAAGTTTATATAAAATTATCAGTCTCAAAAGCGATTGACATTGGTCATCTTTGTCATAATCCCCCCCTCCCTAGAAGAAGACAGACCTATATCACTTGCCTTTGAAATATTATTATATCAAACTAGGATTATTCTTCTGTCCTGTCCTCCCCTCTCTCCCAATTTCTGTTAAACACTGGCATTTCCTTTCATATAAAATTTATGTAGCATCTTTCTGATCATATATAAACTTTTACATATTTAAAATAAATAAAATTCATATGTAAAAAAAATGCATGAATGTGATGAGTTTGGAAATTTTTTTAATTAAAGCTGTTCATATTCTTTTGAATGGAGCAATATATGGGTAATTTGTTGCCACAAAATTTATAGTAAATCATGTTGAAGTTTAAAGCCTTCAGCTTTCTGAAATATAGTTATCACATTTTGCCAGTACAGAACTCTTGTCATCCATATTATTTATTTTAATTTGCAGACAAATAAAAATTAAGTTTCTGTTACTTTTAAACATTTTTATATATTTTGTTGATTAAAGTAATTAAAAAATATAAAACAGTATGTATATGTATGTATTTTAAGGAGCATAGATTATTTAGAAGAAGGTGTAATATAGTACACATATATCTCATTAATTCAGTTATATATCAATAATATGCCACCATGTATTTTTTTGGCCAGTATGTAGATTGCAAACATTAGTAGAAAAACTGAACACTCTTGGGGGAGGGGGGAAGGTTCTATTAGTTTTCTGTGTATTTTGCAATTTTTTATTCTTAAAGATGTGATCTATTCTTGATTATGAAATGCTTAGGTAACTAAAAGGTTATACATTTTTGTGGAATTGTGTTTTTCTTTTGTGTGAAGTATACAAAACTAATTCAGAACTTTTAACTGTATAATCTTTCTTAAAAAAAAGCATGTTAAAGGATAAAATCCTCCCATATGTATTACAGTATGTATTTTATCCTGTGGGCAAAAAAAAAAAAGGTATCAGGATATTTTTTATTGTTTGGAACCGCATATAGTTTTTATTATTCTAGATAACTGGAGTTTTATTGAACTGATATTCATAAAATCAAAGTTCTGAAATGGAATAATATTTTAGCACAAAGCAGATATGGTCTGTGGCATTGGGTAGTAAATGGCTGTCAGATAATATTTTGTATAGATAATTGCACTTAATATGCCAACAAGTTTATTATTAATATATTTAAAATTGTTTATGTTTAATCTTTACACTTCTCCTTAAAATAGCTGGAGGAATGGAGGTTGACTATTAAATTTTGTTAACTTGATAGGTAATTTTCAATTAATTATTATTTATTTATTTATTTTATAGAAAAGTTAATCATGGTAATAAATAATGTGGCTACCCTTGATAAAAAGTGTGTTACTGTATAATAACTGAAATAACACCATAAGTGTCACATAAATTGATTGAAAATGTACCTGAATTAATTGGTCATTTGTTTGTGTAAGTTACGTCAATAGTTTCGTACAATTCTTAAACCTTCTCAGGTGTTTCTAGAATAAAATCCTATAATCTGAAAATAATTATAATAACAACTTTACAGTTCCAGGTACATGAAATAAATTTCTTAACTTTTACAAAATTAAATATTCATAACTGCTTCTGTTATATATGATCTGGTATTGTTTTATTGTTTGAACTTATCATTTCAAAAGAATGTGTAAGTATTGTATGAAAATGCTGTAACTGTACCTTTTCGTTATGAATTAGATCCTTAGTTATTTCTGTGAGGTAATTAGATTTCCATGACTTGCATTAAATGTTTGCCTGCAAGGGAACTAATATTTAATTTGACTTTAATCACATAATAGAAGGAAAATAAAATGCATCTATAAATTTTTAATAAGCTAACTTAATATTAAAAAATAAATTAAACTGTAACGGTAACTGTTAATGACTTAAACTGATATGCAATTTTTTAGTACATATCAAATTATCAACTTTTTTTTTAATTATCTTCCTGATATGTTTGTTTTTAATAAAATAAAATTGTACTATTTTTTTATGCTTTTGGAAATTGTGAGTTAATAATATATGTTGATGCATTGCATTATTTTCTAAACTTGTTTTTTCAGTTCGTCCAGAAATCCATGGAACTGAGTTTGGTGAAAAAGAGGTATTGCTACACCAAGTATCTGATTTCCACTGTTTAGTTTCTGGTAATCCTTTACCTACAATTACTTGGTATAAAGATGGAAAAGAAATAACTTTTGATAACTATGAAAAATTCATAGATGATGATCACCAAAAGCTGACACTTCTTAAGCCTGAAGAAACAGATAATGGAATTTATACTTGCATTGCTAGTAGCGAAATAGGAGAGGCAAGGAAAGATATCAAGCTTAATGTATTAGGTAAGGCAGTAAGTGTTTTATAATAATAGTTTTTATATGTAGTAAGTGAGGTACATAGTGTTTCATAATTTTTTATAATTTTGCTTTGTCTTATTAAAATCTTGATATCCAGTAACTAAAAATATGCTTTATGAATATCTAATTTATCACTTAAAGGTACTGGAGAACAGTTAGTGGTAATTATGAGCCTTTCACTTGGATAATAAAAATAAGTTGTTAAATTTAATTATGAAATGCAATTTTAATTCAGATACACAAAAATAAGCATTCTGTATTCATGTACAATATTTTGTGAATTTCACAAGTAATAGAATGAAAAAAATGCCTTACTAAAAATGGTATGTTATCAAAAATTCTATAAATTTTCCAGATTTTTATTAAAATATATTACCAGATATTATTTTTTCCCCTCCTTTCTCCAAGTGGAAAAAATGTGGTCTTGATGTTATTGCATTTTTGACAGCACATTCATTAATGTAGAATAATTGGAACTGCATTGAGTTATAAGTACTTCTACGTTTCAAGAAGAAAATGGGGTGTATTTTTGTTATTGGTAAAAAGGCTCATTTATTTATTATTGGTTTTTATGATATATAGTTGTACATATATTATGAAAGTTGCATATCCAGAATACATTTCTGTATTGTGTATGGGCCATACAGTATGGCAAATCTTAACTTTTTCTCAATGGGAAAATGCTTAAATATTGTTATAAATACATTACATCTGATACCATGATAATTTGCAGCATAGTGCAGGCTAATCGTAAAAAATTGAATGAATTGAACTCATTCATGTGAAACATTTCAGCAAAACAAGGCTATTATAATAACTGTGAGTCAGACAGAGAATAGTATAAAGTTTTTTTTTTTTTTTTTATGGTAGGAACAACAAAAAGAAATATTTGCATGTGTATGAAAAAAAATTTCTGTCCATAATTTAGTATCTAGTAAGATTTTTTTTAAAAAAATCTGATATGTACACCACATGACTTCCTTGTATGGAATATTGGAATATTAAATTATACTCAATTTTCCTGCATTTCATTTAAACATACTGAATTAAAGAATTTTGAATTAAATCTACTTCATCGATAGTGCATAAACCATAATAGAATAAATGCAATCTTTAAAGTTCACTAAATTTATTTACCATAGCCACACTTCGGCACTAAGTTCGCTTAATAGCATTATATCTCAACCATTTTATAAGTCAGAGTGAGAAAAAATTATAGCATCTGAAGAATTACCACAAGTTCTATTCAAATGCTATAATAAATCTAAAATGATGTATAAAAGAAATTAAACAAATGAAAAAAAAACAGTTTTTCACAGACGATTCAGTGCCGCTTACCTAATGTGCATGCGCTACTAATTAATTAATTCCCTTCTCACTTCGAGGTAAGGCAAACATACATAAAAATTCAAAATATTTTCATTAAAAATTGAAAGATATAGAAAAACATAAACCACCAAGTACAGGTAAAACAATTTTTACAATTAAAATTACAATTTGTTCACGAAAACCAGCTAATAACTTAAATGATAATTCCAGAATAAATCAAGCATAATTTAATTCACGATAATAAATGAAGATGCTACTTTGTTGTTGCGAAGCTTAGTTTCTCTAGATTGGCAACAAATCCACTATTCTGCTAAGCTTCAAATGTAAAAAATATGGATGCGATCATAACCAAAAATTAGGCTTAGCCGCACTTTAAAAACTTTTAAATTGTTGATAATTCCACAATTATTGCATACAGGTTAACTAAGGACATAAAAATCTTATCTGAAAGATTAGAACAACATAATTCAATCATTTTTTAAGCAAAAAATGCACAGTTGACAAACTTATAAGAATAAAGAAACTGAGTTCACTGAGCCGAGTAACAGAGTGGATATATATATGCATATATTTATATACTTTTGATCTGGCTGACGGCAACCAAAATGCGAGGAGCACATCTAATAGATCTAATGTTACAAAAATGTTATAGTAGCCCTATATACAAAATTTCAACGTTCTGAGGCTACTTGTTTTTGAGTGCAAGATACGTACGTATGCACAGACACCATGAAAAAATCTCTTCAGAATCCATTTTAAATCAGTTTTATAATTATTTCGGGAAAAAAGAGTCCTTTATTCTGTCCTTACGCATGGATGTCACTCAACAACATTGTTAAATCACATTCAATAGCAGTCAAAATAGATATTTTCGTTGAAATATGGTAGCTGAAATTTTCCGCGATTACAATACTTCCTTTTTACTTCATACAAGGAAGTAAAAAAAAGAAAAGAAAAACTAGTTAAGTATTTTGGATGGGAGCAACCTAGTACATAGTCACTTCATTATCCAGTCAAGGAAATCTGAAGTTGAACCTAGAAATTTGTACGTTTCTGTGTGCATTGTACAAGAATAGGCTTTTCTTCTATAGACAGGGTATTGGAAGTAGGCCAAATCTCTCACACCCTATTCATAAAAATTCTATGCTTTTGTAGTCAGACAATTTGCCATTGAAAATCTACATAAATTCTGGAATTAGCAAATCAGCAAATCTTTTGATAAAAAATGGCAGAAAGCAAAAAAATAAATAACTTTATTAACTTTTCTAATTATTTTTGTAATTTAGCCATGAATTTGGTCCATCAGAGAATCTCAAGCATTTAAAAGTTTAAAAAAACATTTCCATTCAACTGCATATGTAATTTCTCTCTAAAAATCTCCTTGAAAGTTAGGTACATCTTGAGTTCTTTGCAATAATTAGGTAACTAAAAATATAATAATTAGATGAAAAACTAGTTAAATGTTTAAAATTAACTGATATATGTTTTTAAAATAAAGTTAAAAAAAGAGATTACAAATTCTAGGTCAACATGCTGAAACCACATTTAAACACAAATAGAATAAAAAAAGTATAGGAACTTCCACAGACTACTTGTCTGCTGCTTTGTCAACTTCGGGCAGCAGCAGACAAGTCATTGCGAAAGCTCCTGTTGGTTTTTGCATGTTGACCTAGAGTTTTTCATCTCATTTTTAACTAGTTGGATAGTTAAAAAAATGGTATGTTTCCGCATGCATATTAAAAACTAGTCAAAATTTCTAAGCAGCTGTTTAAAATATTCATTAAAAATATATTTAATTTACTGTTTGTTTATATTCATCTATTGTAAATCATTAATTTTGAAATATAATGCTAACATATTTAATTCCTTTACTGCCTTCTAAGTATATGTATGCTCCTCAGAATACTTGAAAAAAATGCATCATACGATCATCAGTAAATGTATCATACAATAAAAGTTCAAATTTTCTTTGTATAAATATCCTATAATATGCAATTCTTGGAAGAAACCGCTGTTGAAAAGGAGATTATTTCTAGCCATTCATTTCATAGTGTAAAACTTCTTTATTCTTAATGATGGGTGAAACAATATGTGTATTTATTGAAATTAACCATTAATTGCTTCTCAAGCAAAAATGACATATTGTACTCTAAGAAGTTTCTAAAAATATGTTTTCATATAATTGTCATAGTCCAGAAGAATATACATAAAATGTTAAATTACTGGACTTTGAATATTGACTAAATAGAGAGTGATTGTGGAACAAGCTGGGACTGTAATATTTTAGATATTGTTATTTAAAGTGAAATTTAAATATAATTAATTTTAATATTCATTAATGAAAGGTGTATCTATTTTTATTTGGTGTTTTGTTGTTATTTGTTGTCTTTTTGAGCATGTGTTATTTGTTGTCTTTTCGAGCCAGAGTTCGGATACTGTAGGATACTACATGTAACTTAAAATTATCATCAGCTAAAATATGAACTAAAAATAAAGTTCTTGATTAGTTTTGAATTTTGGCTACAACAACATAAATGTGCAGCATTTTTGCTTTAAATCATAACAAAAATATTTTAGAAACTTTTACAAAAATCAAAATTTAAATACAGTAATTTATTGTTCAATAAATAAAAAGAACTAAGATATTTGTGTTTGCTAGATGTCAATACATATATAAGGTGTGCTCAGATTTGAAAAATGTTCCAAATAAATTGATGCAATTTGAAAAGAGTTTTTTGCCTTCTTTTTAATTTTAGTTTAAAATTTGCAAAAGGATTATTTATGATAGTAAAAATTTATCTCATTTCTTTTCTTTGTTTTCTTAGACTATACATTTAATTTTTAGCTTCTGTTTATGCTATCGTGTTCCAGTATTATTTATTCTCCATTTATATAAGGTTTCATACAAGAACCTCTTATCAAGGGGGGGGAATCACTGAAAGCTTAAATCATGCTTAATCCAGCCTTGTGAGTAACTTGTTAGCGATTAATAAAGCTATTGTATCATAATAATAATTGTTTTGTCTCTCTAAAGCACTGTTTTCTACAAATATTTTTCTTCTATCAGAATCGGGTAACAGTCAGTTTTGGTGTTAAACATTTAAGAAAAGTAATTGTGATCATATTTTGTTAAATTTTCATGTGTTTGACATTCTTTTTAATGAACCCTTGGCCAAAAGGACATTGTAATGAGTGGTTGCTATAATGAAAATGAATTTAGTATATTCTCATCAGCTAGAAATTTTTATGCTTGTTAGTGTAAACAGCAGTAGGCTTCAGTTTATATTTGGACATTAGTCTAAGGTGATTTTACTTCATTTCATTAGTATCGTTTACATTCCGCTCACATGCTGTAGAAATTTATCAAAAAATAACTTATGTACATTTCAAAATTAATTTAATTCATTTGCATATGTTGTCAAATTGAGAATAAATTTAGTATAAATATATTTAAATAGCAGTTATTAAAATTCTTTTATTCACATTGTGGAATCATATGTTTTTGGATTTTTACTAAACATTCTTTTTGTTTTCATCCAGTTCCTCCACACATTAAAGATCAAACTGTTACTGAAACTTTTAGAATAAAAGAAGGACAAGATATTTTTCTGAAATGTGAAGCTTATGGAAATCCTGCTCCCAAAATATTATGGATGAAAAACAATGCACTAGTGTCATTAACAAATAGTGTTAATAATAGCATTTTTGTGATAACAAATGCTACAAAAAGAGATGGTGGAAGATATATCTGCACTGCCACAAATAAAGCAGGAAGCTATGAAAAAGATTTTAACATCATAATTTTATGTAAGTTTATATATATGCATACTAATTATTTAATTTGTTTTATCTTAGTGTTAAAATTAAACACTTATTAAAATTCACATTAAATGCTTTTAATTTTACCAATAACACTCTCAGTTGAACATTATTCTATGAACATATTCTCATTTGAATATTATTCTACATTAGTGTATTATGTATTGCTGTGCATTTCTTTTTATATTTGCTATATTATTTCTTTAAAATAATATGTACTAATAACGTTTGAGGGCAGCATCCTTTATTTTAAAAAATGATTCTATGCTATTGATGTAACTGTTGGTGATGTTGAGAGTAACATATAAAACTTGGTTTCCTACTGCAGGCACATATTTGCTGTAAGTTAAACTTTAAAGAGTGCTTTCCTTGAGCTTAATAAAACCAATGAAGAGCCCATATTAACCAATGAAATGTGAGGAGAAACAATATGAAGATAGATAATAAGTAATTCACTTGACTGGTACATCAGCAGATACTTGGCTGCAACAGTTCCATACTGGTCCATATAAATGCTGTACTCTGCTAGATTTTTATTCCCATTCTAGTCTTCAAAAGCTATGTTCTATGTCGGGATTCTGTGTATCACAAAACCGCACCTCACAGGAGAGAATCGCCACTATAGGCCACCTTGATAACTAGGTACGACACACATTCCAGATGAGCACATTGGGAGGATACTTGGTCTTCACTTCAGCACTGAACTTTTCATCTCTTTTTCCATTTGCAGCTGCTGTGGAGAATGTAAATTCACCAACACTCTTCCTTAGAGAGCTGAAAAGAGAATTTAAAAAAAATTAAAAACATTAAAAAAAAGGCTGTGATTAAAAAAGTGGCTGTGATATTTGATAACTAATGCATCTGTACTTGACTATTTTCCTGTGTTTTAAGTTGGTGACGTTTAGCTTCTAATAACTAAACTTTTAGCATGTTTGTCAGTCAGTTTATCACAAGATTTTATCGTGATTCTAAAACTTTCATATTCTTCAGTTAAGTTACATAGTAGCTATTTTGCTACTATGTAGCTTGAGCTTTGTAGCTATGTAGCTTTTTCTAGAATTTCAGATCACATTTCTTTGGTTTATATAAAGTTTTGAAGAAAGGAGTAAAATAATCCTGCATTTTATCATACGCTTTTACTTTTTTTTTTTTTTTAGTAAGTTGCTTCACGAGTCTTACTTTAGTAATAGGACTTTTAGACTGAAGAATTTTGTGCAGTTTCATCCATGCTTCATATGAAATTTGAGATTTTTTAATGTGCACTACATCAGATGATTTAACACTTATAGCAATAATTGCTAAAGCTTTTTTGCTACCAATTTGTCAAGTTTGACTTGGTTTTAGAAGTTTCTGGCTCGATTAACTACCCACCCCTGACTTCCCAAAGTTCTGACTGGATTAAAACCATTTTCACATCAAAATGCCATGTTTCAAAATTATTGTTATGCAGTTTTCCAGTTCATCATTTTTATTAGCTATGTACAGTTTCAGTAAAGCCAAGAAAAAGAAGAGTAATTTTGCTTACCTTGTTTTACACCAAAAACATCAGCTTTTGACTGAGAGTTATATGTATAAGAGACTTCTTGGGAATCTTCAGTAATTGAGTTGATTTAATTTTTGGTAATGTTGATAGTAACATAGAGTAGAACTTGGTTGCCTAGCAAAGGAGTATTATTGCTGTAATTTAAACATAAACTTTAATGGAAGCTTTCCTTGAGCTTTACAAAACCGATGAACAGAATGTGTCAGCCTGTGACTTGTGAAAAAAAAACATGATGAAGATGGATAATGGGTAATTAACTCGACTGGTAAGTTGGCAACTACTTGACTGCAATGATTCCTTACAATATTTCATATAAATGCTGTCTGTAATATTCTGCTAGATTCTTATTCCCATTCTAGTCTTTGACAGCTATTTTCCATGTCAGGAGTCCATAACATTGCTGCACCACACTGCAGGGAATCATGGCTACTGGCCACATTGATATCCAGGTACGATGCACACCCTGGGAAGGCATGTCTAGGGGACATACAGTCATTACAACATTTTTTGGCTTCTATGTAGGGCTTTTATAACATTGAACTTTTCATCTCTTCAGCACTGTATTGCTGCAAGAGAGAAAGCAAATTTAACAATCGACACAAAAGTGAATTGAATACAAAATTGAAGATTGCGACCAATTCATTTAATTACACTATAATGAGAGCTCATCTCAATAATGAGCTTATTATTGTGTATAGCATAATTCTAAGAATACATCTAATGTTTTTAAATGTAATACATTATCTCAAACATATACCAATTTTAAATACTAAATTTGAAGTTTTGTATTGCCCCATAATATTTGTTTTTTATAAAAGTAAATTATTACTTTCAACTTATCAATTTTAACCAAAATCTAATATGTTGTTCCCATTGAAATAAAAGTCTTCAGTACTAAAATTTAAAAGTTTTGGATTATATTTGAATATAGTTTTCATTTAAAACTGTGTTAGGATTTAAGTAATGTACTACTTGCGATTGTTATTATGGTCACTTCTAGCTGTCCAGTTTTACCCAAAACCGAATCAGCTCTTTATATGAAAGTAGGAAGCTTAAATACAGAAAACAGAAAATTTTTTAAAGTTTCATGTAAGAGTTATCAACATACACAAAAAATATCACCACATACATGCATAGAGATGTCATTGTAATGTTCTGGAGACTCTAATTTGTGCTTATTCTCTGAAAACTCACTATCGAATTTTAATACCAAAAACATTACCTTCCTTACCTAGGTATGTAAGTTGGAGGGAGGTAAAAACAGTGAGTGTACATTTTTCTCTTTAATGGAGCCATATGTTTCTTCAGTTCAGAGTCCCCATAGTGTAAACAAGCTTTTATGGGCTTCAAGTAAGGTACCATTTTCGATTTTCGTAATTTAACCCAAAATCTAGTTAACTCGTTATTTGAATGCAGAGAGCTTAATTATGGAAAATTTAAATTTTTGGAGTATCATGTAAGTCTAAAATGAAAAAATATCATCACACACATGCACATGAAAAAGCAAACATAAAAATATACCTGCAATGTCACACACATACAAAGCAAATAAAAAAAATCATCACACACTTATACACAGACAGACAGCATTCTAAAAATATTGAAAATATGTTGTGGGTGTCATAATTCATGCTTATTCACTGAAAACTCATTTTCAAATTTTTGGGCCGAAAAAATTGCATTTCTTAGGTTGGCAGGATGAAATGAGAAGTAACCATAATTGTTTAATATTGGAAATGATTTAAATTAATTCCACAAATCATAAAATATATGTTGAAAAATATCAACTTATTTAGTTAGTATTTAAGCTTATATAAATAAGCTTAAATACTGACAATGAAATTTTTTGGAAGTTTGATATAAGAGTTAACATGGATGAAAAAATCATCACATCCATACAGACATCATTGTAAAAATAATAAAAAGATACTGTGGAGGACCCTAATTTGTGTTTATGTACTTAAAACATGCTGTCAAATTTTTAGTTCAAAAACATTACCGCCCTTACTTATGTATATAGGTTGATGGGAGGAAAATATACTGAGATAAATCTTTTCATATAATACTTATGTTATTTCATCTGTTATTTTTTCATGTGCTAGCTGAATAAAATTCAAGATCATAATTTGATTATTACATTGTAAGTGGGTATTTTTTATGCAAATTGTGAATTATATAAAGCAAAATTAGTTTTTCTGGCAGAATTTAAGTAATAGTTGTTGGATATAATAAGAAGTAGCCGCAATAATTTAATACTAGAAATGATTTTTATTAATTCATTTCAATTTTTATAATTTCACTTTTAAAAAATCATGAAAAAAATTTTAAAATAAAGCTTATACCTTTTTCAGCTCCTCCAAAACTTGAAAGCAGTTATAAGATGCCCAACAAATATTCTAAGAAAGGTCAGAAAGAAGTATTGAAAAATATGCCAATCGAACTCTTTTGTCCATTTTCTGGAGACCCTTTGCCTCAGTATATATGGATGAAAGATGGAAATATTTTGGATCCAAACACTAATTCTTTTATTGTCATGTCTAATGGAGGAAAACATTTGAAACTCAAGCACACTAAAGCTCAAGATGCTGGAAAATATATCTGCATTGCAAAAAATGAAGTTGGAGAAGCAAGGCATGAATACGATGTTGATGTATTAGGTAGAATTTCCCCCTGTTTGTGTTCTTTTTTGCTTGTACTTGCATATAGTTTTAAGAATATAGTGTTTAATATTTTTAATAAATCCTAAAATGCAATGAAATTGAATATATTAAAGTAAATTAATGCACTGGGAAAGGAATTTAAATTAGATCTATATGTTGGAAATTTATATGTAATTTGTTTTTTAACATAAAAAGGTTAAGTTAAGTTTTGTCTAAGTAAAGTAATACTTTTATGGAGGACTTTTTTGATGGAAACTGATATTCATGTTAACAAATATGAATAACATAGTCCTTGTGTATAATATACTGATATTCAACATACATGAGGAAAACCACAAAAACTCTCATGCAGTCAGGATTTGAATCCTGGTTTATTTTTCTTATTTGTTTGCCAGGATTTTAACATAGGTTGAACTACCAGTATTAAGTGCTTGGCTGCTATTGAGCTTTAATATAAATAATACAATAGGTGTATATCAATTTAAAGTTCAAAATACATGAATTTTTTTTAAACAGCAAAATTCGACTTTCATTTGATATTAATTTCAACAAATTAGTGCATTTAGTAAAAGAAAAATGATCGGATTGGTGAGGCTTCCTTTTTTGTCATGAACAAATTTATTAATTTATGCTTCTGTCATCATTTAAAATGCATGGATTAGCTCTGTTTATCACTTTGTTTTTAATTAGTGGCAAATATGTATTGTTTAACTAGTAATAAAAATTATTGTGATAAAATCTGAGTTTTTTTCATTATTTTTTATAAATTTTCAAACTGAGTATTTTCATTGTTTGTAGTTCTTTATATTTGGATTATTTTATTTTAGTTCCACCATCAATAACATCTGAATATGCATCCAGCTTATCTCTCAGAGAAAGAGAAAGTCTCACTTTAAACTGCAATACAACTGGAAATCCTTCTCCTTTTGTTATATGGCTAAAGGATGGTATTGAAGTGGAAGCCAATGATGATGAGTTGAAATTTTCCTTCAACAATATGAATCTTGAAATAACAGACATTAAGGTAACATTTATTTCATTCTAGTTATTAAGTTATTCCATGGTATATATTCTTTACTCATTTTTGTAAGTAACTTTTTTTTTGCGTGCGTGCGTGCGCGTTTTATCAATAGTACAAGCTAGCTAGCTCTAGCGAAGCTTGTACTGTTGATAAAAGCTCAGAATTTCCTAAGAAATATTATATTTATCAAATATATGTAAATTTTTTTCCCAATCACATATAAAGAAAGTGTAGGAAAAAAAATTAAAAAGCATAGATGTGAATCCTTATTCTTACTTTTTGGTAAATTGACTCTAACCCTTCCTATTATTGTTAAATTTTTCCAATATTCTTTCTCTGCAATAAATTGCTCTTCTTTTTATTTTTAGTATTGCTACTATTACTAGTACTCAGTCGTCGTGTCATTTTATCCGCTTATTACACTAAATGACCTGCAGTTTATTTTGTAAGCATGTCTGTTAATTAGTCATATTAGTTAATTAAAGGATTTCTCCTTACATTTAATACATTGGTGGGGGAAATTAAAGTAACTATTATAAAAATGAGTATAGCATTAGTAATATTGTATAAAATTCAATGAAATTTGATAGTGGGTATCACAGTGACAATTTTAACATATGATCCTAAAGAATTCAACCTCATCTGACAGGAATATGAAAATTAGTGCAATTATACTTCATGGCAAATTGAAGTGAATATGTAAGCCAATATGAGAAGCAGGGTGTAAAGCTCATAATTAAAAATACATCTGTGAGAAAGCCTTTGACTATCTGTGAAAAACAGTGTTTGATCAGAAAGATAGAAGAGGGAGAGAAATGAGCATAAGCTTAAAGAGATCTAAAAATATCGCTTATAAAATTGGAAAATGTTTAGAGACACAGATGATGTATTTCAATCAAGAGTGAAAACATGCTGCAACTGTTTCTCACATATTAATTTAATCTAATGAATGGGAAAATGATTGTTTCACAAAATCTAAGAGAGTTGTTTGTGTTTACATGATTATACTATGAAGGAAGACTTCACTAAAGAGGTTTCTACTGAGGGAGAACAATGATTTGTCTCTGATTGACTCAGATTATTTAAAATGTTTCTTAAGAGTACTGTGATTAGAGCACCTTGACTAAAACTGAGTTCTCTTTGCTTTTAATTCTGATTTTCTAGGTAAAAAACTGGGGAAATTACAATCTGGAGGTAGGTAAACACTGGCAATAATCCTGTCAATGTCATTAATCTTGATTCTGTAAACTTGCATAATATAACTGTGGTTACTTCTGGTAGATTTATTAGTTCCCATTTCTGATTTTCTGTAATGAAATCTATTATGGAATTCTTTTCCACTATTCATATTTCAAATTATTTCTTCTTGTGTTCCAGGATTAATATCACTGGAAAATGTCTCCGTTTTAGTGATGTACTTGCTGAACGTATCTAGGTTTTATGCATCTGTGAAATGTTTCATAGCTGCCTTTCTAGAAACCACTTGAATTTCTTTTTCATTATACTTGGTCTTTTCACCGCATGCAAAAATTTTATTATTCTGCCTTTCTTCTAAATTTCCATGTTCTTATTCTTTTTGATGCTTTTTCTGATCTGAGTTATTTATTGAGAAATTTTCATAGACTTCATATTTTCCTACCCTTTCTTGAAAAATTCAACTAAAGTTTAGGTTTTTTTTTTTTTTCAAAATAAGTGAAAAAATTAGTTAAGCTATTTTAGCCTTAATCCAAGTTAAGTTCCAGTAGTACTTTTTCCAGTATTGCCTTTCAGCCAGTATTCATTATTATTGTAGGCAGTTTATGAAATCATAAGTTATTTGATCAATTTATAATCATTTTTCCCCTTTAGTCTTATCACTCTGGAAAATATATTTGCATTGCTACGAACCTTGCTGGATCTACAGAAAAGGAATTCAATGTGGATGTTCTCAGTATGAAATAAATTCTTTATTTCTCTTATGTTAATGTAAAATCATGTGACTATTAATTATTTCTGAAGTAATTAAATTAAAAAAAGTTGTATATTTCTTAATATCTGACAGTAAAATACTTTACTAGAGACTTTATATATATATAAAATACAAATACGTATATATCTATACAGTGGTGGCCAAAATTGTGGACACTTTTGGAAATTTTTATGTTTTTGAACTTTGTATGCTTATAGAAAATGCTACGTTTTACAAAATGCAAACTTGTATATATCATTTTAAAGAGAATTTATTACTGAATTCAATACAAAACACAAAATCCAATTATTTGCAATACAAAAAAAGTTAAACGATAATAGTTATCGATATACATTAGATAGTGATGATTGCAGTGAGTTATCAGTACTTAGTAGGGTACCCTTTATTTTTTATTACAGCTTCACATCGACGTTTCATTGAGCTGACAAGAGTTTTAAGCTCTTCTTTCGTTATTACATGATGCCAGGAAACAATTATAGCCTCAATTAGTTCCCTTTTATTTGATGGGCGCCTCATTCGGACAAGAGTTTTCAAACGGTGCCACAAATTTTCGATAGGATTGAGGTCAGGACTGTTTCCTGGCCATGACAACAATTTAATGCTCTTTGTACGAAACCACTCTTTCGATATTTTGGCCGTGTGGCAAGGAGCAGAATCCTGCTGAAAAATAAACGAAGCATTGTTGGGAAAGAGATCTCTGATGGAAGGTAGAAGTTTTGGTTCTAGAATAGTGTCAATGTATTTTCTGGCATTCAGTGTCCCATCGATGACATGAAGGCGACCAATACCATCTGCTGACATGCATGACCAAATCATAACACTAACTGGGTTCTTCACAGTTGCTTGAATGCAGTCAGGATGTAGCTCTTCTCCTATTCTACGTCTTACATATTTTCGCCCATCACTACCGAATAACGATATCTTAGTTTCATCACTCCATATAACTTGTGACCACTGATCATCTGTCCAATTAATGTGTTCCTTTGCCCACTGTAGTCTTTTTTTTTCTTTGCTGAAAATTAAGATAAGGCTTTTTTCGTGGAATTCTACCTCTCAGTCCAACATCTGTTAATCTTCTCCTGATTGTTCTTGAACTGACAGAAACACCAGCATCATTCAGATCACTTCTGATGGCCGCTGATGACATTTTTCTATCTTGGAGACATAGTCTTTTTATTCTTCTGTCATCAATAGATGTGGTGCACCTTTTTCGGCCTTTTCCTTCTTTGTTTTTTATTGAATTTGTTTCCTGATATCGTAAACAAAACTTTCGGACTCCAGATGTAGTCACTGAACCACCCACCTGTCTTGCAATTTCAGCATAGGAAAGACCACTTTCTCGTAACACAATAATATTACATCTCTTTCTAGGTGTCCAATCTACTCTTTTATTTGATGTCATTGCTTCTTGACTAAATATTAAAAGTTTTTACAAAAATTCCTACTTGTAATTGCAGTGTATAAGAAACAGGTCCTCCTTCTACAGAACAAAGCAAAATAATGAATTGTTTCAAGTGTAAACATGATGTCAGCTTCTACTGGCAGTTACTAACATTTGATTGGTTCTCAGAACAAGAACAGTGATTGGCCAGGAAAGCTAGACATTACAAACCACTTCATAACTGTGTTTTTTATTTATATTAAAGTACATATAACTTTTTTTGTATTCCAAATAATTGAATTTTGTGTTTTGTATTGAATTCAGTAATAAATTCTCTTTAAAATGATATATACAAGTTTGCATTTTGCGAAACGTAACATTTTCTATAAGCATACAAAGTTCAAAAACATAAAAATTTCCAAAAGTGTCCACAATTTTGGCCACCACTGTATATTTACGTATTTGCATTTTACTAAAGCTATTTTATGCTTCCTTGCTAAATTATGACATTGCATTTTTGTTTTTAAATGTTGACTTTTTTAAGTGCTTTCCTTTTTAATCATAATTTTCCCATAATTTTGCTTTGACAGTAGCTTTTCATGTACTTATAAAAAGGGCATTTGCATTATTCTGTGTTGTTATAGTACTGTTCATGTTTACATAAATGCTGGGTTTTCATTATAATTCCCTCACTGTTATTTAAAACTTTTTACAAACAACTTTCAATGAAACTGAAGTATAAAACAGGTTTTTTAGTTTTGATTTATTGTATAATCTTTTCTGATTCTTATATTATCTGATCTATTATACAAGATTTGTTCAGAAAAGTACCAAATTTTTTTAATTGCACACCAGCATCTGCAGATGGCTTGATCCAACAAATAACACCTAGCAGTGTATCTTGGTAACTTATCGATTTTTAACTGGGTTTTAGTCTATGCATCATTAGTTGTCTAGTAACTACTGATTGAGTGAGGTCAGTCATAAACTGCTTGTTGAATTAGTGACAGAGCAAAAATAAAAAAAGAGTTGGAGAAACAATACATCTGTGTGAAATTTCCCCCAAAACACTCCAAATGCTTAACGAAGCAATTACTGTATGAGCTGAACACACTGCTGCAATTGATTTCAGCATTTTAAGGAGGACAGAAACTCAGTTGCCAACGATCCAAGGACTGGATGAACTTCCACCTCAACAGACGATCAGATGTTCAAAGAACAGTATGAATTTGTACCACTCATCAGCTAGTAAACAAGGAAGTTTACCGGCGAAGGCATTGTTCATTTTTCATGTCTCCTGCTCCGAAATAACCTAATGTCTCTACAGTGGTGCCCAAACTAAAAAGGTGGTGGATGATAATTCTCCACTATCACAATTTGGGGATCAGGTCCCCAAAAATCCCAGTCGCCCTTTAAAAGGAGGAGTATGTAAGGTATTTCTCCCGCCTTCTTCACATGCCTTGGTGGTGTAGTGGTCTGCATGCTCGACGCGTACCCGAGAGGTTTGTGGTTTGATTCCTGGCGAAGGCGTTGCTCATTTTTCATGTCTCCTGCTCCAAAATAACCTAATGTCTCTACATACTTACAATCAAAGAACTTGTTCCCAATGCCTATAGAGGATTTATTTTGTTAACCATGAAACAGAGATATTCTGTTGCTATCAGCTCTACTTTGGACAAAGAGATTTACAATCAGGATCTGACTAGGGAAGGGTACAGCACACTTCCAGATGGTGCATGCTTCTAACTAAACTAATACAAATTTCTGCTAAATCCATTGTATTGAAGCACTGTATAGTTGAAAGCTAAATGAATGAATTTTCAAACAGCTTTTATCAACCATAATCAGTTTATTCTGGATCTGAAGAATAATTTTTTTGCCAGTTTAAATTTTATAAACGGCAGAAATGAGCTTAATATATGGCAGTTTGTGTATTGATCAGTATGAATTTGTCTTGTTTCCTGGAAATGTGAATGTAATAAGTGGTTCAGTTTATTAACCAATGAGTTTAATAAGTGGTGGGTTCTGTGAATAAAGTGGCAACAGAATGACCATTCCATGGCATGGAATGGTAATGCTACTGAGAGAATTGATGTATGAATAATTACCAAAGAATATAGAAAAGCAGCCTAAAGTTTTGCATAAATCAATTGGTTAAAAAAGCCTGCTGCAACTACTACATTATTTATTACAAAACTGTAGTTTTTTTTTTATAAATTTTAGTAAATTAAATACAGCTGCTAATCTGAAGTTAATATTGGATTGGTTGCTATTGAAGTTGTAAATGTGGTGAAAACACATTGACATCAAAACTACAGAGTACCTACAGACATTTTCCCATCATGGGGGCTATATCTTAACATTTCCATAGCATAGGCAGCTGTACCTAAGTAATCAGTAGATAAAATAATGTTATTGAACAGAACCCTGTCATAGTGCACAGTTGTGAGTAATTCAGAAATTAAAATGAGACATTGTGCATGATTTGTGGTTGGTATCGTCACATTTGTTTATTATCTGTCAGACATGCTTGTTATATCTATCTATATATATATATATATATATAAGCGAAATACCACTGACTCCTCATGAGATCTCCATAACTATAGACCCGATTGAGATGAAATTTCATGTAGTTACTCATTCCACGATGCAGACACGCACTAAGAACGGATTTTACATAAATCCTGTCCAAAATGGATTTTTGTTATAACATCACAGGCGGACATTATACATTATAACTGACATTATTATTTATTAATGCTACATTATAATAGATTATGCTTATCTATCTATCTATCTCTCTCTCTCTCTCTGTTTATATATATATATATATATAAGCGAAATACCACTGACTCATCACGAGATCTCCAAAACTATACACCAGATTGACTTGAAATTTTGCATAGCTACTCATTCCATGATGTAGACATGCGCTAAGAACAGATTTTATATAAATCCTGTCCCAAATGGATTTTTGTTATATCGTCATAGGAGGCACTAAGTCAAAACTCTTTTTCTTTGTGTGTGAGTTTTGACTTTGATTCATTCTGGCACTATATTTCCTGACTTTAAATTAAAAAAATTTACATTCATTATCCATTGGAAATTAGACATTTTGTCCATATAAGAAGTCTAGGTTCACATTCAAATAGATAGTGCGCCCAGCAAAGCGAGCGGATGTTACCTAGTACATAATTAAAAATGAGGTAAAATGCCCTAAGTTGACTACCAGGAACCACATTTAATCATGAAAAAAAAAAAATACAGGAGCATTTACAAATGACCTGTGTGCTTGGTTAGCTGGAACTGGAATAGATAGTTTCCCATATTTTGTTTTATGCTTTGTGACATGTGAATTTTATCTCGATATTCCAGGCATCTTATATAATCTCTATTACAAGATACCCTCTCATATTTTTCATCTCAGAAGAAACTTTTATAGAGAATTGCAGGTGAAGATAGTTTTATCAAATATGTCATCTTTTGTTGGTTCCTGCAAGGTTGCTGTACTCAGAATCGACATCCATATGTATGGGAGATTGAAGAGAGTGTCAATGTTGAAATGTTAGCTTGATAGTGATTTTGAGTGCTTCTCTAAATTTGAGACTGTTTTTAGGATAATGTTCGGTGATGATTTTCGCCTTATCCTATTTCATTACCAAGTGTAGATGCTTAGTGAAGTATTGACTAAAGATGTAGTACAATTTTCATGAATAAACTGGTTGAGCTTGGAGTTTCTTTTTTTCTCCAATTGCTCATCAATTCTTATGTCAGTTTTCACGATTTTAAACTGATATGCTAAGTATCTGTGCTTTGTTGTAAATCTGGAAAGTATATGCACCTAAAGTAAACAACTGAGTAATAGCTTGCTATTTGTAATATTAGTAATCTTGAAATGGATGGGGCTGGATGATGGCAAGTTTATAGTCAAAGCTTTGAATAATCTAAATTCAGTTTCATAAAACTCTCATGTTGAACAAAAATTCTTGGCATGTCTCAAATAAAAATAAAAGGCAGCTATTTTATGCAAATGAAAAAAAAAATAGAATGGAATTATTTGCTGGGTTCCAGTGTCTTTGTGATTGTTGCCTAAAGAAAATTGTCATTTATTAATATTGAAAGATTGAGAAATTGAATGGTATTATTCATTTTTCTACTGATCACTAACTGGAAGTTGAGGAAATTCTCAAAAATAAAAGATAACAAAGCTTTAAGTTCATAATTTTAATGTTTCCTTAGCACAAATATTCATCTACATACCTCTTCCAAAAATTAGGTTTTGGGGGGAACTTCGAGAAAACAAAATTTTTCATGTGATGCAGCCAAGGTAGGGGACATTTATGCACCCAAAAAGAGATCTTCTTGCCATTTGTAGGTTTGTCCGTTGGCTATAAACACTATGAATGTATGTATGGCGTAAAAAGCTTTTGATGTCATTTACAAACATGGTAATATAAGGACTGACTGCTTTAAGAATTTGTGCATGAAATTCACATGTAGACGACACTTGATACACTTTATGAAAATGGAGCAAAGTTTGGCAATTCAAATTCATTGGATGCTGGAAGTCTACTCTTAACCAAAGTTCTGGCTGGATAGTTTACTTTATAAGTTTTGATCTATATTAAATCCTTTTTGCTTCATGCCTCTTTCACCATTGCTAGATAATTATCCCACCCCTCCCCACCCTCCTTTCCCAAACATGAATACAAATGAGTTAATTTCAATTTAGATTATTTTTAATGTGTTTTATAAACAAGAAAAAGTATAGAAAATGTTGATAAATACCAAAACTTGGATAAAAATAGTTTTTTGTATACATAAATTAAAACTAAATACTTAACAGCTAAATTAAAGGCTGACTGCATTCCACCCTTTCTTGGTTGAGAACCCCTACCAAAATACATGTGTTCCACATTTGTACCAACCGTGTTCCATTATTGCATTATTGAACATAAATTTTTGATTAGATTAGACAAATGAGCATCCTTCCCCCTCCCCTCAAATAACAAAAAAGGGTACTCTTCTATTATTGGGACCGGATTCAGAAATGTGGATATATATGCATGCATATATAAGTGTATCTGTTCATATATGCATCTATATATGTATGTACATATATATGTATGTGTATATGTTACTGTGAAAGACCGAAGTTGGAGAATGTCGACTTTCACCGGAGAATGTCAACATTCGCCAAATACGTCGGTGAAAGATCGAATATAACATTACATTCGGACCCTCACCAGTGCATGTCGACAATCACAGATATGCTCCGGTGTACGTCGAAAAGAGAGGCGACTGGCTGTTTCCCATAAATGCAGCTGTAAAAGCGAGAGCCTCTCGTGCAATTCAAAGTCTCATAATAGTTTAAGTTGTTGCAATGAATCAGATTTGAATCACATAATTTAGTAAGTTTTTTATTACTATTATTTTATTTTCTCATTTAGAACGTAGTGTATAATTAAGTAAGTTTTTTAACTTATATTATTTTCCTTTCTCATTTTGAATGAATTGCATGTTTTATCGCGACTGAATTACGGAGAAGAAAATATAATATTCTCATATATTCAACATTCACCATTAGTACATGGTAAATGTCAACATTCACTGGTGTAAGTCAGAAATAAGAGTATTTGGGAAAATATTTCGGACATACGCCAAAGGACTATGTGAATGTTGACATATGTGTGTATATGTTACGGTGAAACTCTGAAATCTGGAGAATGTCGACTTTCACCAGTGAAAGTCGACATTCTCCAGATTTCAGTGTTTCACCGTAACATATACACACATATATGCACAAACATAAGTACATACATGCATGCATATATATTTTTCTGAATCCGGTCCCGATAATAGAAGAGTACCCAAAGAAGTGTGGAAAATTAGTGTAGGGATATCTGTGTTTATTATGACCAAATGCAGGAAAGAAAGCAATAATCATGTGATGCTTATTTTAAAATTATGTTGTATAGCTATAAAAGTATTTACACATAGATAGGCAACTATAAATAATAATTAAAATCTTTTATTCCTGTTTTCCAAAGAGGAGAAAATGTGTTCTTTGAAATTTTCATAATATTTGCATTTAAATTTCAGCTCCTCCTCGTTTAAATCTGGAGCAAGACGAAGCTGTTGATCGACCAACCGCTTATGTTAACAAACCCGTTTCACTCGAGTGCCCAATTTCTGGCAATCCAGTTCCTCAAATAAGTTGGATGAAAAATGGAAAATATATAAAACTGGAAGAAGAACAGAATATATATGTGCATGATGATGGACGCAAAATATCAATTTTAAGAGCTAAGGAAGATGATACTGGTTTATATAAATGTGTAGCTGATAATGCTGTTGGAAGCAGTGCCTATGTTTTTTATCTTGAAATTTTAGGTAAGTTTTAATTTTAAAAATATAATTACATAAAAAGTCATGCTTCATGCAATATTGTTTGAACCATTCACTTATTGAAATGTAGTTGCATTCAAAATAGCTATTATTTCAAGAGAGAAGAGAACACACTTGAGTAAAACACAAAATTAGACAAAATAATAATTGTACTTGGAGTAAATTTTAATTTTCAGCTAAATTGAGAGAGTTTCAGTAAGTTTCAATTACAATATGTGCCAAATACAAGGTTGTTGTTTTGCATAATTTTAACTAATAATGTGTCAAAATTATAGCATGTTGAAAAAGGTTGTGTGTTTGTTTCATATGCATATAGAAAATATTCAGAATTATCATTATACCAGTTTCTAATATAAATTTCTGTGCTGTAATTATTTTTAGTTAGTAATGTATCATAGTCTTACGTATATATAATTAATTAGTGTGATAAAATGCAATATTACTTGAAATAAGATTAACTAAATATAAAGTATTATAATTTATATTTCTCTTTAGTTGCTTATAAACTATATTACGTTTTAAAATTTAATACTCCTGAGGAGAGGGAAAAAGACCTATATTAGTTTTAGATATTCTTTATTTCTTCAGTTCTGGGATTTTTCAGTCATTTTCATGTTCCTTTTAAGATGTGAACTGAAATCCACAAATTTTCCTTGAGTTTTGCAAAATGTTTTCTGACCATTTGCAAATTCTGTGCACTTTCGAGAATACTTCAACATCTATGTGTTATTTCATGTTAAATAAATTCCTGTCTTTCGTCTGGATTTTAATTCAGTATTTTCCTCCCATCTGCTGTCTTCCTTAAGTCATATACGTAAACAGAATTTTCATCAACAACTCATGAAGAGCTGCTGGCTTTAATGAATTGCCTACATGTATTTTTTAACATTTCTCTTGCTTGATTTCTGCCATGATTGAATGATGCTTTACATTTTTAACATTCAATCACGGCAGTATTATCATATGTTTTCTCCTCAGAATTCTTGCTTTCTGATAAGCTCAATTGTTTAAAATCAGTTGCTATTGACAGAGTATTTTCTCCCATAGATATTAATAAAGCCTTAAAAATATTTTCATCTAGTTATGAAAGAAGGCATTCTACTATTAGAAATAGCATTACTAATGCTGTTCTGCCATTTCATGCTTCTTTTAGTGACAAATTGCTTGGATTCTCTTGAAGTTCAATTTTAAAGTCCTATTAATAAAATGCATTTTTCGATTCTTAAAAGTTCCGTCTCTGATTTTAATTCTTCGGAAAATTATAGCTTAGCTTGACAGTGGGGTTGGAGATATACAGGCCAAATTAAAAGAGTGTTAAAGTCTCACATCCAAGGAACATGGATCTTACATTAAAAAAAAATAGTAAATAAATCTTTGTTAATCATTGTTAAAAATTGGCATCCTTCCATCTAGTATATGCCGAATTCGTAATTCGGACATCATGAATGCAGAGCATCTTCTTTTATGCTCAGAACTAGATAAAGAGTCTCAGAAATGTGGTGAGATAAGCAAACTATACTGGAATGCCAGAAACCCCTTGTAAAGACTCCATCTCTTATGCTCCTTTACTTATTGTTTAAATTTTTAACTCTTTGCTTTTGTTCCCAAGTTCATTTGTTCTGGTTCTTACTTGTGTGTTACAAATTTTTGTTCTTTTTTATTATATATCATTGTTCTTGTGTGATACTTGAACTGTTCTATATGTTTGGGTTGATCTTTCCAATAAAGGCATATGTAACAACTTTACAAATAATCTGATTTTCATTTATTCATTTATTTATTGTGCATTAATATTTTATAGTAGTGACTAGTTTGTATTTGGTGGTGCTTAATCTTTCTTGACTCGCAGCATTGACACTTGACATTCTTTCTTATCAGGATGTACTATTTTAAATTTTATCTTACTTCAACATTAGTTTTTTTCTGTCATGGTACTGCTACTAATTGTCATGCACTTATTGAGAACCACCAATTTATGAATTTAACTTTTAATTTCTAGGAACTTCTAGAACTTCTTTTTTCCGTTTAATTTTTTTTTATTCATTTTTGTCAGAAAAAATGACTGTCTTATGTTTTAAAACATAGTTGTTAGTATTATGATATGAAAATGTAAACAAATAAATTATTTTTATTAAAAAAATTGGAAGTTTTATAGGTAAAATATATTTAATGTTCTGGATAAACTAGTGCTTGATAACTGAAGTTTTACTTTATTTTTAATTTACATTTTTTATACATTTTCCTTATGAGTTTTAAAAATCCCCTATCTCCCCTTTTTAGTAATGCTGTTTGTTGAAATGAACTATTTGTTGGGTTCATCTATTTTTTCTGTCTTTACTTTTCCTTTTTAAAGCTACTGAGGTCATTTATTTGAATGTTTTTTTTTTAATTCTTTCAGTGGTTAATAACTTGTTGTAGCATCTTTAATGCAATTTATATACAGCTGTAATTAAATTTATGCTTCCTTGAGAAGTAATTTTTTTCAATTTTCTGTTGTATATCGGGAAGTATTTCTTATAAGTTTATTACCAGACTCTTCAAAACTAAATGTATTATATTTCAGTACCGCCAACAATAGACAGACGTAAACTACAAAAAGTTTACTTTGTGAAGGAAGGAGGATCTGTGACAATTAAATGTCCTGTTAGTGGCCATCCAAAGCCAATAATCACATGGCTAAAAGATTCTGATGTAATCCCTCTACACTCTTCTCCCCACATTCATTTTTCTGATGGTTTCCAGAACTTAAAGCTTAAATATGCTTCCTTACGAGATGCTGGTCAGTACATTTGCATTGCAGGAAATGAGATAGGAACTGCTGAACAGGATTTTAAAGTTGATGTTCAAGGTTAGTTTGTTTTTTCATTAATATTCTTGCAGTGTGTTTTGGGTACACAATTATACATGTTATATATTATCAGCATAATTTCTGTGATGTGGAATTAATGAAGGAGTTAACACCATTTTTAAAATTTATAAGTAACTCTGTATTTCATTTATCCATATCAATAAAATTTATAATCTTTCTAATGAAAAAATTATTTTAATATGATAAAAGCTTTTCTTGATACGTAAATAATTAGAATAATAAAAAATGTGCAGAGGGATATAAAAAGATGTGAAAAAGGTATAAACAATACCAATAGATATAAAATTATATTGAGTTTCTTAATGAGGTAGAGAATTTTAGAAATCCCAATGCCCGTCTACTTTATTGTTACGTCCACATTTTTTAGCCAAGGTAGAATAATATTAAGGTTTCAAATTAGATTTTTTAACAAATTAGCAGGTCCTAAAATTTAACTTATGTTAGAGCAGTTTTCAGAATTTGGTAAAATTCTTTATTTAGAATTTGCTGAAGTAAGTCTCAGAAATCAATTAGAATTGTAGCTTTTTTATTTGAGAGTTTTGTTCCTGAGGTTAGAAATAAGTCGTTATTTAAGTATATACAGTGTAATAATCCCTCGTGATTTCAATAACAAAGCTGTCGATAAACTGATAATCATCTTAGTCTTTCCGTGTTTTTTTAGTTCTCGACAACTTTTTAAACCATTGGCAAATTCTTTCTGTAGCTTAAGTTTTTTTTTATTGCTGGTATCCTTTCATCTTAATTGCAAATGAAAGGATTTTATTTGATGTCAAGTAAAACTTAGAATAAATATATAGAAATATATCATAGCTTTTCATTTATATGATTTAACTCAAATCAATAAGGAATAATATTAAAAATTATTTAGAGAGGAATAGCAATTTTGATTTATCCAGATCAGAGTTGTCCAACCTTTTTGTGTGAAGGGCCATTTAAAAGTTTTGCATGCAACTCACAGGCGATAGGTTGGCATGTTTTCCATGAATAATTTAATAAAGTATCAAAAGAGTTGATTAAAATTAGGCATAACAAATTTATTTCAATTTATTACATTATTTTCGTAATAAATGTCATAAAAGCAAAAATTTAAGGAATGGGCCATAAAATCAGACATTTCAAAAAATATTGTGCAATATAAAATAATTTTTATCTTTCGTTTTTTTTCCTCTGCCATGTTAGATGCTTAATATGAAGTTTGGCATTGCTTTTGTGTGCAAATAACTAATGCTGCACAACTGGTATAACGGTGAATAAAATGTCGGTGTCTCTTTTGAAAAAGATGTTAACTTTGTTCTTATAATTTGCATCTAAAAAACTGCTGTTTATAATAATATGTGCTAATAAACTGTGAAAGGAATTGAAGAATGCCTTTTAAAGCATTTAAATAAGAATCTGAGGAAATATTTTTTCATAAGATGTCAAATATGCCCCACAAAAGCTTTCCTCATGCCATTGGGATTATGTATAGATCAGTACCATCTAAACATATAAGCATCAGTGATATAAGCTTCAAATGGATCTGTATAGAAGTTTAATTTTATCATGTTGTACCCTGAAATCTAAACATCTCCCCCCCCCAAAAAAATATAGTATATATATATATATACATTATCTACCAATAAGTATTTGGACACCTGTAATAGAAAAGAAAAAAATATATTTAAATTCAATAGTTGATAGAGCCTGCACGAGGGGCAAATACAGCCTCAACTCTCCGGGGCATGCTTTCCACATTGTTGTGACGGCTTTCTTTCACTCAGCTTGGAGAAGACATGTCAGTTCCTTCATGGTTTAGATGGTTGTTGAAACCCATAATTCAGAGATCCAACTTGTCCTAGGAGTTCTCGTTAGCGATCAGGTCTGGGCTTTGGGCTGGTCAAACATTCAATTAGCTCCATTGTCAATATTCCAGTCCGTGGTAGACTTCAAAACCTGACAGCTGGCGATGTTCTAAAAGTAACATTGGTCCAACCCATACAGCTGCCACAATGTAGGAAGCACACTGTCATCCAAAATAGTGTGGTGGCATTGATGTTCAGTTTACTATGAATTTGGACCAAAGGTTCAGCCCATACCAGGAGAAACACCCCCAGATCATAATTCCACCTCTGCTGAACTTTTACTGTGAGCACAATGCATTCTGGCAGGAGGCGTTCTCCAGGCAGATGCCAGACCCAGGCCCTGCCATCCAAACTGACTTGAAGCATATTTCAATAATCACCACTCACCTTCCACTTCTGAATCGCATAGGCTAATGTCTAATTTGGGTAATTCAGCTTACTACATTAGCCCTTTAATAATCAGCCATTTTTATGATACCTGATTATTACACCTTTCATGAAATCAGATAACTCTGCACTTCGTGGCATCTTGCATGCCACTAATACCGATGTTGTTTCCTACACAATATTTAATGATGGAGGGCATGACATATATCAGGACCACAGATATCAGTATTTGCATGGGTGTCCAAACACTTATTGGTAGATTGTGTATTACTGTTAAATTTTTCAGTCAGTTTGGAAAAATTTTCATAGTTCACCATCTCAGGTGGCTTTGCTTACAGAATATAAAGATTTAAATCACAATAATGTGCTTCTAAAAATTTTGAACTCCTGTGTAAATACTTGGATATGTTGTGTATAGAGTCAATATTACTGTAATGCATATGATTGTAGTTAGCCCCTTAATGCACCAATAAAAATTCAGAAAGTGGTCTTGTCAGATTTTTTTTTTCCTTGGTCCAAAGGGGCTTTGTTCCTGAAGGACTATTGTTTTTGTTTTGCATGGAAACATTAAAAGTCTGAATCACTTTTCAAACTGGGACCACAAAATATTGCAACCGTGTATTATATTTAAAGAAATTAAATAATGAAGAATCTGCTTAAATGTATGTATATTTCTCCAAATGTGATAAAACAACGGTATCTAGAGCCATCCAATTTTGAATAAAGTACATTTCCACCCGAATATGCACATCTGGAAGCCCAAATTTGGAATTTGTTTTATTATTTATTTCATATTTTGTAAAACGTAAACGAATTTTTGCTGAACAAACTCAAACGATTGAAAAGCGAGCAATGGCAACACTCTACAGGGGGAAAAAACCTTTTTATCTAAAGCGTGCGGAACTGTGTATTAGAAATTCTAAAGATATACTCATTTTTAAATTATTTTAAATTTAAAGAGTGAATGCTTGAAAGATAAAATGAATAAAGTTGTAACTTCTACATTCAGTTATTTCTGAAGTTTTACTTTTCTACACATCTTAGTTCCATTCTTAAATCCCAGAATATCCAAAATTTTAAATAGTAGTTAATAGACTGAATCAAAACCCCTGAAGGGCCTGTAGTCTGTTGGACAATCCAGATCTAGGTGTTTCACTTTTTAGGATTTTATTAAGAGTTATTTACTATTTCTTTACTTAAGTAAGTGAAACATCACATGCAGAAGCTTTGTGAAAAGAAGAGGTTGTATTTTTTCATATCCTTTAGTTATTATTATTATAAATTTATTTTTCACCATATATAGTTTTTCACCAATTAACTTGAAAATAAAACTAAGTAAAGAATAGATTTATGCAATAGTTGCATTAGCTTTCATATCTTTGTTATTGTATTTTCTTAAATTTTTAATTGTAAGTTGTATATGATAGTAATGAATGTAATTAACAGATTATTGTACTGTAATATTAGGTAGAAAATTATTTAAGGAATGATAAATATTATGCCTGAAGAATGGTATACACTATGTTGTTAATGCTTTTGATGGAGCTCTTTATGTTAAGTATAAATAAATGTAATGAAATAAAAATGCTTTATGATTGAAACTCCATAAGATATTATATTATTACCCTAAATTTAAATATTATTGCTTTGAAAATCATATTGCGAGTTTCCTTGGGAAATTGTTTTGGATTCAGTCAAATCAGTTAGCCTCAAATTGGCTTTTGATCCATATTTGAGAGCTTTCAACAAACAGTAGAGAAAAATGATTGCTAAATGATAATTAAAGTAAAGAAATGCACTATTTTTTCTCAAGAATAATCTAAAAATAAATGGAAGTGCTGCTGCCATTTAATAGTACAATTAATATTACTGTGTCTTCTAAATTAGAATTATTTGTTTTAATTATTCATTAGCACCACCAGTGGCCGAGGTCTTAAGACTGCTGAATGCTGGGAGTTTGACCTTGGTTCGATCCCACGCAAATTGGCTGACTGGTTGGTTGGATGCTGTGGTTTTCTCTCTGTGTGTAATGTGAATATAAGCCAATTTCCCTTAGAAAGCCATCCATGAAAACATCCCTGTCCATAGGTAGATAGTCTTTGTATGCATTGCCATATTCAAATAACCAAACCTATAGTAATTCAAATAACTCATTGAATTAATGTAACTTATTGTTTCATAAATTTATGGTTTGACTGATTATTTGTCTACAAATTTTCATTTCGGTACTTAAACTAATAAAACATAACATTTAAAATTCTAGGAATATTTGGAATTCAAATATAATTATTGCATTTATTGTTATTGTAAACACTCAAAAAATTTCAAACTGTTATAAAGCAACATGGAGCAAATGTGCTTTATTAATGTGAACCACAAAAGTGCATTTATCATTTGTTTATTAATTCTGATTGCAACAATTTTAATGTAAAAATGTATTATAGTATCAAATGCATGTTTAAATTGCCTGATCTAGTACTGGAAAATCATACTAAATGGCATGATTTGGTAGCAAACGATATTGTATTTGTATTCCCAAATCAGTTCTTAATATTCATGATAATATTGTTGCGTTCATACAGGTTTGTAATAAGAGTGAATGCACAGGTCTGATAATAGGTTAATAAAAATTTATTCTTATCAAAAGAAATGTATCAGAAAGCTTGAAAATTTTCCTCAGAATAAAGGTATGCCTTTCATTGACAGAGTGATTCATAATTCTGTGTGAAGTTTTGAATACTGTAACCATAGCGAAAATAGCAAAAAGTATGTGATAAATGTATTATGCTAGCTCTTGTATCTTGAATGTGCAATAATGCAGTGCAAAGCGTGTATCTAAAGAGAAAGTTAACTCCGATTTATTTCAGTTCATGCGGAACTACAGATTGCAATAACAGTAACTAAGCATCTAACTAACCAACTGAGCTGAGATGCTATCTCTCTAGTTTTTATAGCTTTTAAACGGCCACACAAGATCTTTCTAGTAAATTCTGCTTCTCGAGATTTCCGGAAAGCAAAAAGAGGATGTAATTATGATTACAGCTAACATAGAGGTCAATTACATTTATTCAGTTTCAATACAAATTAAAGAGATACCTATTTATTAAATATTAAATGCACATGCTCCTGTATTTTTACTTTTCCAATATAGCTTTCCCTCAAAATTTGTCTTGCACCGCATTGCACGAGGAAATACTACAATTTTAATTACAATTCTACTAAAATTACCTATCTAAATATAATTTGTAACAATATATATAACAAAATAAACAATATAATTATGTGTGTATATATTCTTGTTAATTCACTGATATTCTGTAAACTTATTCTAGTTCCCCCCAGACTGGAAAACTTGGTGGAGAAGGACAAAAACAAGTCATCAGTATTAAATAAACCTGTTACAATCAGTTGCCCTGTGTCTGGAATACCACCACCTGTTGTTGAATGGTATAAGAATAATAGTATTTTGAATACTGCTACAGATCCTAATATCCGGTTATCTTCGGATTCCCGGCATTTGAAAATAATCCGGACTCGAATATCGGATGCTGGTATTTACAAATGTAAAGCAGCCAATGATGTAGGAAAAATTGAAGAGGAATTTTCCCTGGATGTGCAAAGTAAGTGTACATTACTTAAAGCTATTATAGCATGTTATTAAATAGTACCTTGTTTATCAATGTTTGATTTAAGACATTTTCATTTAAATCTTTTTCATTTTTTCAATAATCAATAGAGTTTTGAAAACATTGAGCAGAATTTATACTGGTAACTATGCTTAATTTGTTCCCCATCATCCTAGATATAAAATTGTTATCTAATATTTTACTAATATGAATACTTCAAAATTGTTAAAGGTGATTTTTATTCATTAATGTGGGTTCCAAATGTAAATAAATTTAAAGAGAAGACTGCTTGTTGTTTAAACTGGTTGTGTAGCTTTGCTCTTTACCATGTATGCCAGTGTATAATGCACACTTATAATACAAAAAATAGAACTGAATTTTATAGGTGAACGTTATACACTGGATATAAAAATGATAGCTTAAAAATAAGGAAAAAATTAGATTTTTTACATGCACCAAAATGCTGCTTATTTAAAAGAAATGACATACCTTATGTAATTAAACATTTTCATTGTCGGATAACATGAAGAGTTCATCATGTTCATCTTTCATTATATCTTCAGGCATATCATCGAATTTTGTTTCATCTTCGTCATCATTATTATTTTGATCCATAAATAAATTATGATTATCCGCTCCATCTTTTACCAACCCCAAAGCTCCTTGCTGCAGCATGATTTCCATTTTCTTTTGCAAAAGAATGGCTTTGCATTTGAAATCAGGTCTATATTTGCTTCTTTTTGCAGGAGCCATATTTACTACTAAAAGGAGCTCTAGATCAACTGTATTTCAAATAAAGGAAATGCAATTTGCTAAAGCCTTCAGCTTTCACTTCAAAATTCCAGCTTCAAATGACTACAGAAAGCAAAAACCTCTAACTCCTAATTCCACGAATTTATTCAGGTTGGAAGTTCTGTACAAAAGCATTCATTTGGACAGCTGCATTGAATACAATCCACCCTCTTTGCCGAAATATTTACTTCCTCAAACATTTAACTGATGCACATATTGTTCCTCTTATCGCTTGTCAGTGCAGTTTACCATTGTTCGAAGGGCTAGGACAAATGTTTGACTAAGTGACCTCAAAAGATAATAGCATTGCTTGTGTGTCTTTTAGGTTTCTTCGTGAAGAGTTGTGTGTGTGTTTTACAGCGAATTTACCTAAAAATTGGAAAATATAGCTTGAAATTATACGCTGGAAAATACGGGAATTAGTCTGTTTATCATTTATCATAAGTTAAATAATATTGTATGTAAAATGATGTAAAAGCTAGATAAGTTTATTTAATGAAATTAAAAAATTAAGCTCACATCTTTATTTCATTTTAAATATGTCAGAACAAAATTATGAAAGTATTTATAAAAATTGCTATTGTATCATAAAGTAGTAAAGTAAATATTTTGAAAGATTATTATGGGTAGGAGATAGCATTTTTTAATTTATGCTAGACTATAAATATTGTTATGTGCATAATGGAATGAATGCACACAAACAATGATAACTTATTAAAATTTATTTTCCCAAAAGAAACACTCTACAGTTCTGGAACTTTCCACAAAAGTACTTACACAGCTGTTCTCAGTATGGGAGATCACAATCCATAGTTACCACTTCAAACTATTAAAAACATAAAACACAGCACATCTAAAGAGCAAAGCACTCATGGACATCTTTCAGTACTCCAAAGTCAACTCTGAACTAAGAGTTGGGAACTGATGCTCCCTCCAGTCATATAGCTTTCCCCCAGGCACTGAGGAATTTCCAATACCTTCTTTCCACGTCTCAAAATTATTGGAAGGAGAGCATACCAAAATTAGTCACCAAAACCACTGCCAGCTTGGTGATATCTCACTAATTTAGCAAGATAGCCATTTATCTCTATGTTAAGTAGACTTGCCCCTGTAATCTTATTTTTCTGTCAGAGCTTTACGCTCTTTAGACTCTTACATTATGCAAAATTCGGAGTAGTGCATTAATTTTGTAATGACTATCATTTAGTATGAGTAACATTTTTCTGTTTTTAGTAAAAGATTTGCATATGTTTTTATTTTGACATCCTTTTGAAAAAGTAAATTACTTTTGGTGGTTTCAATTCATTCAGTACTCAGTACTTTGAATTCTGTGGTAAATAAATGGTGTGGTATTTTTTGAGATTGTGTGTAAAGTAATGGTGGTCAACTTCTGTATTGTTAAGTGCTAATTCAATTTATGTGGTCAGCCAATGGGCTACACAATATGTTACATTTAGCAAGTGTTTAGGAATAGTCCCTGGAATTATAAATACCAGTTATTTCAAGATTCTTTTGGCACTTATTTCAGTTAATATTTATATAAAGACAGTCCGTAAATATTAGAAGCTTAAAAATTTTCATATATTCAAAAATTTGGTTAATAAAAATAATTTTTTTTTTACTGCTGAGAAAGGCTACTGAAAAAGACTTTGTTGGCCACATTCAGATGGCAAGTTTTTGCTGATATGAAAGAAATTTCAATTCAAAATATATATTTGGCAATTAAAAAAAAGTGTGCTTCTTTAATTTGAATATTTAAAAAATTTTTGTTATCATTTTTGCAAGAATTTAGTAGTAAATTAGAAGGAAAACTGTTTTATGCAGAAATTTAACTGTTATTGTTCTTTTTTTAAAATAAGCATTTTTTACAGTATTTTCCTATGACTGCAATGAAATCTCCTTAGGATGATCGTCTACAGCGAAAACAGCTTTGTTCTTTAGCAGAGTTGATTGTTTTAGAGAAAATTAATATCAGTGATGCTCAGTATTGATGCTTATTTATGTTCTAAGAGATACTGGCACTTCCTGAAGTGGTCATTGTGAGCCATTCACTATATGTAGTTAGATTAATTTTCTTTTGAATATAAAAAAGTTTACTTTGAAAATTAAATAATGCTAAAAGTATTATTTTACTATACACTATGTTGTACGAATCTTTGTATGGGAGGCCTTCCAGAAGTTACCCCTACAATAAAAAATTACAAAGAAAAGTGAAAGTGGAATGATTAAAATCTTTAAATTAATAGCTGATTTAAATCCAGTGCCATTTGCAAGTAATTATAAATTTCACTTAAATAGATTAGAATTATTTTTAATTGTTCTTTTTGGCAGAGATAGTGTGTAAAGAATTTCCACTTTCCCTATTGTGTGCTCTCATGATGTAACTGATAGCACACCTGGTTAGTAATCAGAAGATCCATAGTTTGAATCCCGGGGAGGACACTGCTGATTTTTCCAGTTTCTTGTCTCAAAAATATAATGGCTGTAAAAAGTTTTAAGTATATTTGTAAATGTGTAAGGTTTTAGTTAAACTAACCAAGTTTATTTTAATTTAAATCTTTTCTATCTCCTCTCTGCTTCAACTTCCTGTCAGAAGAAGCGCGCGTTTTTAGCTTATGCTAATTTTGAAGTTCAGCCAAGCACTATCTAAGCCAGAGGTGGAAACCTCTCGGTGTGTGAGAGCTTTGCCTCAGATCACGGTCACGCTGCTCAACGTTCGCCTGGCCAGCTAGCAGTTTAAATTTATAAGCCATAGTGCTTACTACGTGATTGCTTTGTAAAATAAATTAAAGTGCGGTAGTATTTAGTATATCTTGCTACGCACCCTTTTAGATAGAGGCCAACTTCCGCGAATTGCTCTGCGAAGCAAAGTTGATTTAATTTCTATTTTAGGTTTAGTTTTGAAATTATTTGATTGTTACGTTAAGACCCAAGTGCGGTCTTTTACTTTCTGTATCTCTTCCAAGTTGGGAAGTTTTTATAATTACTAGTGATTGAATAAAAAAGGATTTCAAATCCCTTCACGTGCAGTTATTCTCCAGCCCAGCAGTT
>KK118472.1:398449-442850 GCA_000611955.2 Stegodyphus mimosarum
AAGAAAACAGAAATTGTACTATGACCTAAAAAGAAGAGAGGTCAAGTACAATGTGGGAGATGAAGTGTTGAAGATTAAACACAACTTGTCAAATGCCCCAGAGGAAAAGGTGGGGAAATTTTTTCCGCGTTTTGAAGGCCCGTTCACAATTGAACAAATTACGGGGGCAGTGGTTATATTAAAAAGAAATGATGGTCAAACTCTCAAAGCGAATGTGGACCAAATAAAACCGTTCTATAATTGCAGCAAAATGGCTGTATTTAAAGATCTGTATTTAAAGAACAAATCTACGAACGGAATTACGAGCGCACCAAGAGAAGAAAGCAGAATGGGCAAGGGAAGCCCAATGTATCCAAAAGAACTGTGGAATCATCGGACAGGTGCCTGAGAAGCAAGAAACGCCGATTGCAGCCTGAGAATCAACTTCCCGAATACAGCAGGAACCAGGACAAGCAACGAGCAAGGGCCCAGGAGAGAAGGGCCCAGTCCACCAAACGTCCAGCGGAGCAACCTCCTCTACAAAGGAAATTGCCGAGGATACAACGACGGAATTTCAAAAGAAAAAGAGACGAGCAGGCTCCGAAAGAACAACGAAAAACGAGGAAACTGAACCAGGCCACAACTTACTCAAGTTTTAAAGATTGGGCCAAGAAAAGGATGGACGATCATAATAAGATAAGTACAATTTCGTATTCAAAAGTTTAGTTAATTTTTGAGTATACTGCAAGTTGCAGGGCTGATTTTACCTCAAGCGAGGTTGACTTTTACGCCAAGTGAGCGATAAGTCCTCATATGGAAAGTAAAATGTTTTGTTAAAAGAAATTGTAATTTTCAAAGATTTAAAATCACTTAATGTTTTGTAAATAGATTAATTCTGTAAAAGCAATGAATTGCTGAAAAGAATATGTTAACTAAATGATTTTGTATGACGCTTTGTCTAAAGACTTGTAAAATGTCTAGAATGAAAATTCGGAAAATTGAAAAACACGATTTAGTCTGTAGACTATTAATTCAATGTAATTTGATATTTCAAGAAAGTACCTTGAGAAAGGAATAGGAAGCACTTGCTGTAAGCTTAGAAATTTAACCTATATTTCTGTAAGCTTAGAAATTTAACCTCTATTTGCATTTCAGGATTGCTATGAAATTGTTAATGTGTTATGAAATGTAACAAATAATATTATGCTAGCAATGCACGTTAAGTGCAATATTAATGTGAATGTTGTGTGCAAACTGCGAATTTGTATGCATGAAAAGTTAAAGATTGACTATTTTAGAATGCAAGTGTTAATTAGGCTCTCCACCAAATACACTTAAAGTGTTAGACATAAAGCTAGTGAGAACCTTAGGATTAGCTGGTTATAGGGCGTTTTTTTCAGGTCTCGTATGTCAAGTTCTAACTAATGTTAGTCGATTGTAGGTGGAAGAGTTGAACACCCCCGAACACATAAAAACCCGCAATGGCGGTTTGCTTTACATCCAACACCGGTGAGAGAGCATACGGGGGAAGAATTTAATTGTGCTTGAATGATAATGTGTGTGTGCAAAATTACACAGAAAAAAAAAAATAAGGATTTGTACCACTTAGAATTATTCTGTTATTATGTCATACTAAAGTTGTTTTCCTTCCAGATTTTGCTGGAAGGAGTAAGACTGTTTGAAGAATAAGACTTGAAAAAAAAAATGTTGAAGATTGTTGTTCCAGAAAATTTCGTCTGTATTTTACACAAACATATATTGCCTTGTAAGAGTTGGCCTAAGTTTAGAACAGTGAAATTTTCGACTATTTAGAATTGCTAGTTTTCAACATGGTCCGTTTGGACCAAAGTAGTTTAACTATCGCAATTCTGGCGGGAAGTTTGTAAGGTTTTAGTTAAACTAACCAAGTTTATTTTAATTTAAATCTTTTCTATCTCCTCTCTGCTTCAACTTCCTGTCAGAAGAAGCGCGCGTTTTTAGCTTATGCTAATTTTTGAAGTTCAGCCATGCACTATTTAAGCAGAGGTAGAAACCTCTCGGTGTGTGAGAGCTTTGCCTCAGATCACGGTCACGCTGCTCAACGCTCGCCTGACCAGCTAGCAGTTTAAATTTATAAGCCATAGTGCTTACTACGTGATTGCTTTGTAAAATAAATTAAAGTGCGGTAGTATTTAGTATATCTTGCTACGCACCCTTTTAGATAGAGGCCAACTTCCGCGAATTGCTCTGCGAAGCAAAGTTGATTTAATTTCTATTTTAGGTTTAGTTTTGAAATTATTTGATTGTTACGTTAAGACCCAAGTGCGGTCTTTTACTTTCTGTATCTCTTCCAAGTTGGGAAGTTTTTGTAATTACTAGTGATTGAATAAAAAAGGATTTCAAATCCCTTCACGTGCAGTTATTCTCCAGCCCAGCAGTTACACCAGAACATAGCGCACCTTCCGCTCCCTGTTCCAGTTCAGGACTTAGAATTTGAGGATAAGAACCTTGTAAGTAATTCACCATGTTTGCAAAGAGTATGCACAGAACACTAAGTCCTCATAAATGTAAGATTTTATTACAAGTATTTTAGAAGATGTAATATTTTATTTAAATGCTTTCCTTTTTATTTTTACTTCTATTTTATTTTCTTTTTTACTTTTTAGTACCACCAAAAATAATGGAAACAAATAGTGTTATTGATTATTATTCTGAGGATGAAGATGAAGGAAAAAGTGATCTAAAAGCATCTGAAAATAGCACAGTTGAATTAGATTGTTATGTTGATGGAAATCCTAAACCGGCCATAATCTGGATAAAAGATGGTTATCTCGTAAATGATACTAGCCATTACAAAGTTTCTTCAAATGGACAGCTTTTGCAAGTGAATCATATCACCACCTCAGATGCTGGACATTATACTTGTATTGCTTCAAATATTGCAGGAACGAAAGAGAAAAATTTTGTACTTGATGTGCTTGGTAATTCTTAAACTATGATTTTTACTCATTTTAAATTGATGCTATATATAATGTTTAATGCATGATCATTACTTTTTGATTGAAGATGTAGCATATTTGTAGAATTTTTAAACAAATCAAAACTTTTTTATATATATTTATTTTTAAGTGAGATGTATTTATCTTCACAATATCTATCTATGTAAACAGTATTATATGAAAAAACAATAGCATATGAAAATTCAAAACCACATAGGCTGGAGGAAAAAAAATTTACAAAATTACAGCATCAAAAGCATAAAAGTTTAATAAATGCAAAATAGCTTAAAAATAACACTAAAGATTGTTTCTGTGTAAGCAGAATGAGCCCAAAAAATGAAACATATAGTCTGAAGCAATCCAACAGATGGAAAAACAACAAATGAAAACTTGATAAAAAAACATAAAATAAAGAATAAAAAATAGGGAGGAAAAAAAATTTACAAAATTACAGCATCAAAAGCATAAAAGTTTAATAAATGCAAAATAGCTTAAAAATAACACTAAAGATTGTTTCTGTGTAAGCAGAATGAGCCCAAAAAATGAAACATATAGTAGTAAGCAATCCAACAGATGGAAAAACAACAAATGAAAACTTGATAAAAAAACATAAAATAATGAATAAAATTTTGATATTTTTATTTAAAATATCTGTTATATTTTTCTTTACAAGTTCAAAATAATAAAAGCAAGTGTTAATTGTTTTAAATTTTTTTTAATCAGATTTTTGATTTTTTAAACTTTTTAAAACTGCATTTTTATATAAAGCTTTTGTTGAAATGAATCGATTAAATTTGACAATTTATTAAGCTTTATAATGAATAAAATTTTGATATTTTTATTTAAAATATCTGTTATATTTTTCTTTACAAGTTCAAAATAATAAAAGCAAGTGTTAATTGTTTTAAATTTTTTTTAATCAGATTTTTGATTTTTTAAACTTTTTAAAACTGCATTTTTATATAAAGCTTTTGTTGAAATGAATCGATTAAATTTGACAATTTATTAAGCTTTCCTTCATTTAATTTACTATTGTACACAGTAAAAATTTGATTCATTTTGACAGAATACAAGTAATTTATCTTTTTTTAACTAAGTTATTTATAAGCATAGAATCCTTATGAATTCCATCATGCTTTTCTCTCTGCTACTAAGAGCTACAATTGAACTGCAGAGCAAGTGTTAAGAACAATTTTTTAAAATAATTTTTAGTAGTTAAAATTGAAAATTGCAAAAAACCTATCATAATTTTTCTCTGAAATACTGTTAAAACAGATATGTAGTTAGTGTTTGGTACATTTTGCCAATTTTAAATTTTTGATATGATAATGAAAAAAGTGAAGGTAAATGTGAATGATAATGTTTTTCATGTTCTTATTGATAATAGTCATAAAATGATTCATTCAATTAATTACTGTCTCTTCTTAATTTCTCTTTTTTCTTAATCTATATTTCTTCTCAAACTCATCTATACTAGCAAGCAAGCCACAGAGCGGGCTGTAGCCAAAGTAAAATTTAAAATTTCTATGTACTTCTGAAAGGCAAATGTATAAACAAATTTCAGTATGAATGAAATCAGTTCATTCTTTCCAAGCAACAACCAATTTGCAAGTAATTTTTTTTCTATTGCCGAACCAGGAAACATTTCATTTTGACATTTCAGGTAAATACAGTTGATGTCATGATTTAAATTTAATGTAATTTAACATTTTCTCAGTATCAATAAAGGAATTAATGTGGCATTAATATATCGTGTCAATTATATTAACCTGAAACAAAAAAGTTGCC
Organism: Stegodyphus mimosarum; assembly: GCA_000611955.2. Classification (NCBI taxonomy): domain Eukaryota; kingdom Metazoa; phylum Arthropoda; class Arachnida; order Araneae; family Eresidae; genus Stegodyphus; species Stegodyphus mimosarum. The sequence continues at coordinate 403,195 of KK118472.1, forward strand.
AACAACAGCTATTTATCTAAAATGCTGACATTGATGAAAATTTTTGACGTACAATAACGTCATATGCAATCTCGTGGTTTCTTCGACATCAGAATATGACCTTATATAGTAATAATATGTTTAAAGTTTCGCAATGCTATTTTTATTTCATATTTTGTAAAACTTACAAATTTTTATTAAGAAGCTCTATGATTTTAAAGTGAGCGGTGGCAACACTTTTCAAAATAAAGCAGATTTTTATTTCCAGCATACAAAATTGCTGCCACTCTGAAAAAATTAGTGTGAAAATTAACGTTTTTGGTGTTTTTAATTAATATCTTGGCTGATTAATGTCATTCAAAAATGATGGTGATCGAAATGGCTTTCCACAAATTTTTGGTATCAGGAATAATATATTTAATGTCTGGCAATGCTATTTTTATTTCATATTTTGTAAAACTTACAAATTTTTCTTAACAAACTCTACAAAAAAATTTCTGAAAGGGAGCAGTGGCAATAGTTCTCGAAATAAAGCAGATTTTCATCTCTAGCGTGCAGGACTGTTACCACTCAGAAAAAAGAGGGCGATAATTAGCATTTTCAGAGTCTAATATCTCAGCTAATTAAAGTCATTCAGACTTGAGAAGGGTCAATATGGCTTCCCACTAATTTTGGAATCTGGGGGTCTCTCGAAGCTCAACTCACTGCCATTCCACAGAAGATAATGCCACAGAAAAACAAATAGATGTGCACAAATTTGAATAGTATAGATTACTTTCCTTATGATCTTTCTAGCAAGTGTAATTCTTTATTTCTATGCTTCTTTACGTCTTGACTTCTAGCTACAGAATTCTTTCCCCTGAAAGTTAAATGTATATAGCTTTTTCTTGACACACTTATTTCTATTTAATTAATACATACTTTCAATGCACTTTTAAGTTTTAATTATTTTCTTACAGTTCCACCTAAAATTAAAGGACCAAATTATGTGTCTCACTCCCTACTGCCAAATCGTCCAGCTATGATTGAATGTGCTGTCGATGCTAACCCTCCACCTTCAATTACATGGTTAAAAAATGGCAATATCATAAATTTTTCACAGTATAGTTTAGTTAAAATTATAGAAGATGGAAAGATGCTGCAATTTTTGAAGACTAATTCTAATCATGATGGCATTTATACTTGCATTGCTGAAAATAGTATTGGCAAGGTGGAAAAGAACTTCAAGGTAGATGTCTTTGGTATGTAATTAAAAAACTGTCTCATAAACACAAATTCCATAGAATATGTACTGCTTAGAAATATTTTCTAACTGAAATTATCATTCAAGTTTTATTGCAAATAATAATTTGATAATCTATATTAATGATGTGCTTAAAAGAGAAATACTTAGTTCTTTATATATTAAAAATTTTCCCCACTGCTTAAGAATTTAGTAAAAGTCAATGCTAGATTGGCATTAATTTTTTAAAGTACTGTATGAATTTTCAAAAAACCTATCTCACATATTTGTTTTACAAGTAAGTATTCTGAATGTGTTTGCTGTGGAAAAATGGTAAGTGTAACTTTACTGTGAGGCACTTTAAGACAATAGCAAAAATTTTGAAATTTTGGAAGTTATAATTCAAAATATTTTTTGAAAAGTTTATGAAAATTATTTAAAAATACAAATTTAAAAAATGCATCATAAAAGTATGTGATTTTATTTGAATTGAAACTAAATTTCGAATTCTGAAAAAAGGAATCAATTAAGTTTAATTTTTAAAAAAAGATAGAGAGAGGTGTTAGCATGCTTTCAAGATATGATAAACAGAAGTCTAATTTCGTCAATCGGACCAGTAGAATGGAAGGTACAGAACAACCCCCCTTTTTTTGGAGGGGAGGGGGTTCTGTGGTACAGTGACCTAAAGAAATCTTAGGGTATTAGAAACTTTCAAATCTTTAATGATGAAAATTCAGCTGTTATTACAAAAACTAAATGTTTTCATTGCTGTGTCTAAATACCATGCTAAATCTATAAAGAGGAGTAATGTTAAGTATCGCTAATGAATAAATCAGATATTTTAAAAATCTTGCTTTTAAGCTAAAAAAAGTATTGTGGCATTGCAGTATAAATGTTATAAAGAGCCAATTCTAGCCGACTTTTCTTTTAAAACCCCTTGAAGAAAAATTTTAAAATAGAACAGCATGATTACAGTTCACTAGACCTATATTAAAAAGCCTCAAAAGTTTTAGAATTCAGCTATATTTGTAGCCAAATGTAAATTTTACATTTTGGGCATGGTTAAAAACAAATGGTATGGCAAAAATCCAATACTGAATTTCAAATGAAGAACCTTACTTGTTCAGTAAAACATGAGGGGCTAACCAGATGGTCTTGGCTATGTGAGTGCTTTAGATTCTATGTTTTATTGATAGCAAAATTAATAATTTTATTTATTTAAATATTTTAAAGCAAAATTGAAGCATATAAAAAATGAGCAAATTGTTGAATTAAAACTTGTTCTGAAGCATAAACTTCATATTTGCAAACTGTGGACCTTATATACCAAAGTTCATATGGTCCTTAAAATGGCTTATGTTTTTTTAGGAACAGTTTTTGGCATGTGGCCTTACCTTGGTCGAAACCTAGACATTTTAAAATTATTTCATTTTTGAGAATGAAGGTTACATCAAAAGGAAAACTTTTGGGGGGGTAGATAAATTCTTTTATTATATTTCTATAAATTTGGTGCCTTAACAGCATTTTGCTGATTTAAGATCAGTCAGAGCATAAAATTTTTTATTTGGTGATTTACGAATTTTAATAACATTGATAGATGTTATTAAAATAATGATAATTTGTTAAACTTATATTTAAGAAATTTCATTAAGATAAAATATTTTGATTCTGAAAAATAACCAAGATGCATCCAACAAAAGCATAATTTCCAAAACATTGCTTAGCAAAAACAAAAATGCTGCTGTAATTATTTTTAAATTAATTTCATCTGTCGTCTATATTTTTCATAAGACCTTTTTTACTTTCTTGTACTAAGTAAAGAAAGTGTTGTAGTCACAAAAATCTTTTCCCTGCTCAGAATATTCTTATGTATATCAATTTTTTTTGTAAAATTCACTGTACACTTTTCTTTTCCAATTTTCCCCCCCCCAAATTATGGCTTTTTGCCCTTATGCAGGTAGTAGGGATAATTTTTATTCTGAATTTTTTATTCTAAACCTTGGAAGGTTTAGAAGAATTTGAAGGCAAGATTTATAGACTTACGATTCCAGAGAAATATGACAAAATGGAAATTGTTTTCATGTATTAACACATAATCAACATTTTTACAGGATGTTTATCATGAATTTTTATTTTATTTTTTGAGAATTTTTGATAGAGCAGTGTAAACAAAATTGTTTAAATTTTCTACTTTTGATCCTAGAAGTATTTCTCTTAGCATGTTTATTTTCATTGGTTACAAGCATGGAAAATTGCTAAAATAGTTCTAATCTTATCTCATGGACACATATCTATGGGAAAGATTTTCATATTAATGAAGAAAAGGAATACTGATAGTTAAAAAATTCATCTTACGTGTCTAGTGCACAATGCACAGTTAAAAATGTTTCTTCAAAATGTTGTGGGCCATTTTGCCACCTGTTGCAATCTCTTTAGATCATAATTTCTATTGGCTAGTGCTTTCCTAAATTATTATATTTTATTGCCATTGAATTCTTCTTCCCAGTGCTTGCTGGCCTAAATAATTTTAAAATGTTTATCATCCATAAATTTTGCTATTCGATACTAAACTGAATTCTAAGAATTTTTGCCACACTGGCTCAGGCACCAGCCCTGATCATATATCTTTTCATAGTTATTCTCAATACTCACATTGTTAATGAGTTAAAATTAGCTGGTTTTCCTGTGTATTCTAAACACTTGCTTTTTTTTATTTAAATAAATCAGAAAATTCTAAAATAAAGAGGAAACTTAATGAGGAAGAAATTGATTATGAAAAAAGAAAGAAAATTTTTCTTCAGAGTTATATTATTGAAACGTTAATAAATTAAATGAAGTAGAGACTAGTGTGAACATGAGTTTATTTTTTTGAAGCAAATAAACTTACAAAAGATGCTGAAGAGAAAAAAAAATTGATATAAATTAGCTAAAATATCTAGGAAATTTTCAAATTAAAAAGATGCATAAAAATTTGTGTGTAATGAAACATATATATTTTGTTACTTTTCATGTATAATTATTTTTTAAATTATTTTATTATTATTTTTTTAAATATATGGAACTATTATAAATGTTCAAGAAATTTTATGATTTACTACCAAATTGCTTGATAAATTTTATGATGTAGGGATTATTTTAATTTCCTAATAGTTGTTTTTAAACAGCTTTCCTGTATTTTCTCATTTCCCACCTACGTACCAGAATGAGTTTTCAGGATTTATGCAAATTAGGTAGTGCCAGTATTTAAGAGGAAGTCTTGGTCACTTCCATTGAAGAGTGTTCTGCCTTCTGGCCACATTGTTGCTTTAAGCCAAATGTTATTACATTTGGCTGTATTGTTATGTGCCTATTAGTACTCGCCAGTGAGATTTAATTAAAAGCCAACCCTATGAGTTATTCCTGTACAGCTGGGCTAGTCTTAGTTAATTAGCACTAGTTTCTTAATCTTAAGTTAAAGTCCAAGTGAGGCCAACTGTAAATATTCCTGAGTTAAAATAAAAGGGTAATTCAACCCTTCTTTGGACTTGTTACTCTAGCCTTTTTAGAAGTCAGCAAATAGTTGCTGCACACTTCTCAAGTATTCTAGTTGCCGAAGACAATTAATTTAACTGGAATCTTATAATGAAGTTGAATTAAGTTAAATTTTAGATTATGTTTAATAATAATGCATCTTATTGACAGATCTGTTTTCTTTTTAGAACTGTATCACAAAAGTGAAATTTAGTCATAGATAATTGCTTTAATTTATTCCATTCCACTTTGCTGACAGGACTTCAATTTTTTTAATTGAGGATCGCTAAAAGTACATAATTTTTGTGTGCAGAAATGTGTATGAACCATGTATATGTATCTCTTTGAAATCCAAACACTTGTATTTAGTTCAGATTTCATTCCTGTTGAGCATATTTGGGATCATTTGCATCACGAAATGAATAAAGTCGAAATTTCCAACTTAAATATACTTGGACAAAAAATTAACCATGAAACAAGAAAAAAAAAAGAATTATTATTAGAGCGATTTTTGTAGTTTTATTTTTTATCATGCTTGTGTGCCCAATATTTTTTTACTGTTACTTTATTGTTTATATAAGGGAAGTGTAAAGTTTAATATTTATTAAACTTGAATATAAATTAATTTTTAACATCTTTTAATTTTGTTCAGCTCTAAGATAGGGCAAGTAATAAAAGTGTTTCATTTAAATTAAGTATTTAATTATTCTTTCAAAGAAAAGTGTCTGAAAGCTTGTTCTGCCCCCAATGCTTTTTGACTCACTGTATACTCGTAGGGGTAAACTTTATTCTAAGAGGCATAAAATTTACTCGAACAACAAATTTTTATCAATTTGCTGTAGTTAAACTCTGTTGTAATTTCCTACTGTATGTAAAACAGGAAAATGAAGCATAAAATTTGATGAATTTCTTATAGCTACAAATATTATTACGCTGAATCTGTTGTATTTTAAGATGTTAATCCAAATTTAAATATGTTTGCTTTATAAACATCTGTAGTAGTATAATGAGTAATAAATAGTATTTATTTTTTAAACTACATCCTTATTTGTTTTTCACTTTTATAAATTTTCAAATTTATACCTTATAATGCGGGGGAGCAGAATAAATTTTCTGTTTTTTAAATTTTTGTATATAATTATATGTATTATTTTACAAAACTTCATTACATTTTAAATTCGTTTTTCAGTTTCTCCTGTTATTCAAGATGCTTATTTTGAATCTGAAATAATGGAAAATGAGAAAGTGTCAATGGACTGTGTAAGCTATGGGAATCCAAAGCCAAATATTATATGGTTAAGAGATGGGCAGATAATATCTGAAGATCTGTTGAGAAATTTGGTAAATATTTTCAGATTTAATTTGAAAATGGTGAGAACCGGTTATGAGCACTTGCTATGCATGTTTAAACTCATCAAAACATGCTGATAAATGAAAAATCTGTATCATTTTAGTGCATTTTGAGTCACTAAGACTTTGTGCACTTGTGTTTTTCCCTGTATGCACAAGGAAGTTTGCAGTCACATTCTGCAGCAATTTTGTAGTGGATTTGCACCTTTTAAAAAGTAACATTACTTGCAATGGAACTTGGATATTCTAGTATGATCTCAAACACATTGATACTTGAAAACCTCTTCATAATTAAGAGTGATGATTTCCTGAGAAAAGCTCAGATCTACCTTAAGTTTTTGTAGAATCTTGATTCAAACTTCCTCATGGCGCATGAGGAATAATATGGCTGCATTAAGCAATGGCTTTTAATCAGTTAACAACAAGAGAGTATTCTCATTGTAAACATGTGTTTATATATATGTATGAAATTAGGCATTATTATTTTCACTTTCGAAAAAGAGCAAAAATTGCTTCCTGGATAGAAGGTATAGTTTTCCCCTTTCATGATGAAGAGTAATGAAGGCAAATTTAAAGAGTATTGCAATTTATTGAAAAGCGCTTTTTATTTGCCTTTCCTCTCATTCTAAATCTATAAAGTTTGTTACACGAAACTAAAATCTTTCTGTACTTTTTTCTTTTCATGTACCTGTTCATTTTTAATCCTCATGAACAGGTGGCTACTTTTGAATTCATAGTGATAACAAATTTCTTTCTTTCCAATGAAGTTTAAATTTTTCTTTTCATTATAATGAATACTCTTGCCTCAAAAAATGGGTGTCTGACTGAAACTGCATGCAGACTGAATGCACAATCTGAAAGCAGATATGGGCTAAAATTTTTCTTAACAAAATTATTTGGAGGTGGGAGGAACAAAATAAAAAATTTTAAACTTAATTTTGCATTTCATTTGCTAAACATGAACGATCATGCAAAGGAAAAAATTCAAATTTATATTTATTTTCTGTCTGAATGCTAAAAGTTACTATTTGCAAGAAATTGCTGTTGATCTAACTTTTTTATTCAAATGAATTGACAGCTAAGTATTAAATTTTTGGACTGACATTTATTTCAAATAATTATAATATGTTGAATTAAGTGCTAAATAATTTAACTTAAATGATTAACAAAATATTTTCAAGTGAGACAAAACTTGAGAATAAATAATTATAACCTATACTTTTTCTTTTATTTATTAAAGTTTTCTTTGACAGATACAAAAAAGGTACATATATTTGCATGTCAATAATTATAAAGTTCTTTACTTCTCACTACAATTTTCACCTATAACAGCGGGATAGTACTTTGATCTTGATCTTGGAGAAAAATTATTAAAAACTCCTTTATCAGAGATTGTATATGCTCATATGTTAATCTGGTTCTTTTATAATTAATTTTCAATTGCAGGAAAAACTTTTCACATATAAGTGTGCTCTGAAATAAAATTATTATTCTTATTGCAAAAATTTGTAATTCAGTGTATTTATCTTTTGGAAAGTACAAATAACAGGTAATCAAATCTGTATTTTTAAATCTTTGAATAAAATTTATATCACAATGCAGAACTGGCTCCACTTGTTGATTTTCTAGGACGTTACTCTTGTTTTTGCTCAATGGTAATGAAAATAATCTAAAATTGGACTCAAAACAATTAAAACCTTAATTTTTTTCTTAATTCTTGTCATAATAATGCTAATTAATTCATAGGAAATGTATTCATGGGTGATGTAAAATTACATTGGCGAACCACATGTGGCCCACATTGGTCACTTTGAGACCATTGCCTTAAAAGATGATATATCACCATTCAGTTGATTTATCTTCTTTTAATTATAAAATTATATACAGTACAAAGTCCAAGATCCTCCCATCCAATATCTGGAATGGTTTAGATCTTACAGCCACCAACAAAATATATATATATATATATATCGGACCTCAAAGCCACACATTTTTTTGTATACTTTATGCATGCACATTTGATTTTTGCTCCCATAATAAAACGTGGAGAGTATCTGATTCTTAATTTCACTTCAACACTAAATAAAATACCTCATTATTGAAGAAACAATCATGTAAGCATAAATTTGTGAGATTAATAATTTGGCTCCGTAGCTGCATATATTCTTGGCATACATCTCAAACGTCTAATAATGTATTTTGTTAATGGTATTCTTAAGCCAAAAGATTACATTTAGTACTATTTGAATTAAGAATCACTGATATTTTATTCGCATAAACCCAGAACCTGTGCCAGAACTTGTATGACCACACCAATCGGCAGAATTTAGGGAAGACAAAATTTTTTGAATTTAGAGAAGCATCGAGTAACAAAATTAAGGGATGATATCATTTTTAGAGTTTAGGAAAAGCACTGGGACGGCAAAAATTTAGAACTGAGAGGGGCGCTTGGTAGTAGAATTCTGGACCAGCAGAGACTGCATCAGGAGGCAAAATATCTGGTGCCTGCCCTCAATAAACTTAGGTGTATGGGGGAATTTATTTATTCAGGACTCAGATAAGCCTTAAGAATGTGTAAAATTAAAAGTATAATAAATAACTAAATTAATAAAATTCAGGTTTAATTGTCTCGGTGCACGATAGTAGCGAAACAAAATTTAACGGAGCATTTTGTCTTTCGTCGCCGATCTCATGATAGATAGCTAGCTAAAACTACACTTTAAGGCTTCCAAGGAATTTTAGTCAATATAGCAGATTGTGTTGTTCCTTAACTTTCTGATTTGACCCAGCTTATTATTTTTTGTAGGCTGTTATAATTTAGTTTTATGGAAACTAAAGTTTGCACTTTCGATTATGTCGAAAAGAGTTTCTAATCCTGGAGCTGCAACAGGATCTACAAAGCGAAAGCATGCTTCGGTGTCCATTAAACAAAGAGTTTCAATTCCTGCAAAAAAAATGGATACACGTATATCCATCCCAACATTATGCGAGGAGTATGGCATTGAAATGTCAACTGTATATGACATAACAGAAAAAGGAACTTTATTAATTTATTGACTGGCACTGAATAACAGAAAAATTATTCACTATGCTGAAAGTGACAATCATGACAAAGTGATGATTCAGTGGTCAGACAGAGACGCAGCGAGGGCATGCCATTGACAGGTCTAATGCTAATGGCTCAAGCTAAACTGTTTCATGAAGAAATTAACTTAAAAACCGAGTATACATGTTCGACAGCTTGGTTAACCAAATTTGAAAATCATCCTGGTATAATGCAATTAAAAATTTCAGGTGAAAAATCTTCAGCTGATACTGAAGCTGGTGAACTATTTGCATATGAATTCATTGAACTCATTAAGAGTGAAATGTTATCTTCAGGACAAATTTGCAACTCTAATGAAACTGATCTTCTTTAGCAATATGTACGTGGAATACCTTTGCAACATTTACAGACAAAGCTTCAACTTGTGTCAAAGATTCAAAAGCTAGACTAACAATTTTAACATGTATAAATGCTGCAGGAACGCACAAGTGTAAACGTTTTGTAATCGCAAAACATACACGAGCATTTAAAGAAGTAAAGATTTCCCCCAATACATATCGTGCAAATAAAGAAGAATGGATGACACAAGCGTTAATGTATGATTAATTTGAAAATCACTTCATACCCGAGGCTCGGCAACATTTGAATTCGGTTGATTTACCTGATGACGCGAAAATTGTCTGGAGTGTAGATAACTGTGCAGCTCACACTTCACTTAAAAGTTTTAGTAAAAGATAATATATCTGTATTATTCTTTCCTTCAAACTGTAGACTTGTCATTCAGCCTATGGGTGTCGAAAAAGTGCGCCCCTAAAATGCAAATATAAAGTAGCATTTTTAAAATCCATGTTAAATTTCTTGAATAATGGCAAGATATTCAAGAATTTTGGAAATATTTTAGCATAAAACCTGCTATATGGAGCATCACAAGGTCATGGGAGGATGTGCCTCTAGATACTTTAAAAAAATGATTGGCACAATTTTGGCCAACCACCATATTTCTTAGGGAGAATGACGAAGATGATAGCTGCGATTTTTAAGGCTTTCACATATCACATACCACGAAACACTAGACCTGGACCTCCGACCTGGTACATGCCTTAGCGGGGTTATTATATCCACGATCCAGAGACCTCGTCCAAGCAGACAGAACCCTTGAATTCTCCACAGGCTATATACAAAACATGGGGCAAAGCTCAAAAACGCATGCAAAAAAGGACGATAAAAGATTAGAATACTTGGCATCTTTGCCTCCAGACACCACTCCTTTGGCATCGATACGAAATTCATTTTAGTTCTCTGACTGCTTATGTCAGTCTCCGCCACAAGAACTGAAAGGGGTCAAACCCCGGGACTTGGCCGGTATTTACAATCTAGCTCCACAGCAGCTATATGCGCCCTTGGTTGAGACTGCCTAAGTACAAAACCTAGCCAGTAATTCCCAAGAATTCTCCTGAGTCAAACCCCGGGGGGGAGGGGAATCACAAACCACAGGTGAAATTTTTGAATTAATGGATTTTGTAGTGAAATGTGGAGAAACAGTAATAAATGAAGATTATATAAGAAAAGTTTTTCATTGCAATGACAATGCTCCAATCATCAGTCAATTAATGGACAGCGAAATCTGTAGTAGATTGCCAGATCCAGAAAATACTGCTACCAATAAGTGAAGAAGTGACAGAGAGGTTATTGAAAATGAACAAATTTTTATTGACAAGTTAGCTGGAATTATCAACACAGTGAACTACAGGACTTGAACAGTGGAACTTTGTAATTGAACAAGAAATTGCGCCTGGCTATAGAACTGAAGAGAAAGCATTAGCACAAAAATCGAAGCAACTTAAACAATTTACATTCAAAGAAATGTTTGATAAAGTAAATAAATAAATAAATATTAAGCTTTTTTTTTTTTTGTAAATTTTGATACTTTTTAGATCATAAATGCTTTATTATTTCATAAATCACAATTTCATATTTTTAATTTTATAATGTCTATATGCCATCTTACTAGATTTAAACTAATGATCTAATATCCAGAAAAATCCGGAATCTCTCAGAGTCCCAACAAGTCCAGATCTTGGACTTTGTAACATATATCTTGCACAGAAATTTGCAGGAATTTTGATAGATTTTTCTTTTGGGGGGGTTGTTGTTGTTGATAAAAATATGGGTTTATACCTGTATGAATTGTATAAGTATTTCTAAAATTATTAATGTGGATAATATTAGAAAGTTCTGTAGTTATCAGTAGATTAAAAAAAAAACTTACATAAGGAAAGCAGAAAACCATGACATGTTATTATTGATCTTGTAAGCATGAATGATATGACTCGGTAAATAGTCTTAGAAGACATGACTCCATGTTGCTAAAACACAGCTTAATTAACACAACTGTTTATTAAAATAGTGAAACTTCCACATGCTTACTCAAACCTTTCATGCACTTGAGATAAGGTCAATGTGAGTGAGTTTGCTGGTTATGCCAGCGGTTGTTAAGATAACAACATGACATCATCTGGCCGCACGTGCAGTCAAACATAAGACTACCACAGTCTCATCTATTCTTGCAAATTTTTCCAGTTAAACATGCATACATTAAATATACACAGCAACACCCCTCCCCCCTTTTTTTCCCTTAACCGGAATTTGTCAATTTTAATTAATGATTTTAATTTTGATATTCATGCTAATCATACATTGTGTGTCCCATTGTGTAAATGTATTTATTTTATATATATATGACAGAATTTTTATGTGCTGAATAATTTTCATGTGAAGAGGCCGACACTATTATTTATCAAACCAAATGAATAAGTCCTGTACTTAAATTAGACAGAGTAGTAGCAAAATAGCTAATGCTGCAGAAAAATTACTAATTTATCCTGGGTTCTATTACTGCATATTGAGTGAGTTTACTGCAGTAGTTTTCATCATTTCTCCTACATGTATCTGGAAAAACAAGTCTCTCTAAAATTAATTTCTACGTACATGTGTGTTATTAATTTATGTATACAAATGTGATGGAAAATATATGCAGTATTGATATAGATGCATGATGACAGAACTTATGCTTTAAAATGTAGCAACAATCATAACCAGTTCAATGCTTTCTGTTTCTTGTTGACAAAACATTATTGAAGTGTTGCAGGCACAGGTGATTTTTTTCACATATTCACAGAATTATATATAAGGAAAGAAACAAAGCACTAAACAACATTTCAGCTGCATAACAAGAGAGAGAAGAATTATGCAGATTCCAGTTTGAAATTTAGGTTAAGAATAATAAATTCATGATTTTACTCTATCCCTATTGGTTAATAAGGTTGCAAATTGGTATGTTTTTATTGACTGAAACATTATGTAAATATCTGTATCTTGACAATGCTTTATAAGAGTCATGTAAGAAGTATTAATTTTGAAATGGTGTAATTCAGAGAAACTTATTATAAGCTTGTTACTATTATAGGACAGAAAGGTGAATTAGTAGAATCTAATGAGACATGAAAAACTATTACAAATTTTATATATAATATATTTTAATGTATTTCATATATTCTTTATCTTATGTAAAGATAAAAAGCAGGGAAAAAAATCAAAATCCATATTACAGATGAGTCTATGCAGAATACATACACTGAAGAGCAAAAACATTATGATCACTTACTCAGTAATGCATTGCACGACCTTTGGCCTACAAAACAGTTGCAACTTGCCTTGACATGGATGCCATAAGTTTTTGGTAGATGACTGGAGACAGGTCTGAGCGGCAATCACCTAAAGTCGAGATGTTCTTACGTAGTAGTTTTTGAGCTCTGAACTGCTGTTCCATGACATCCCAAATGTTCTTAAGATCCAGTGAGTTAGGTGGCTAAGGCATTAATTGGAATTCAACTTGATGCTCCTAGAAACCCCCAGCATGATTTGAGCCTTGTGACATAGGCCATTGTCCTGATGGAAGATTCCATTTCTAGGTGGGAAGAAAGACACCATGTAAGGGGGCAAATGATCAGCTGTTGTGTCCAGATAGTCCACAGCTTTCATAGTCTGTTCTACCAAAACTAAGGATCTCAGAGCTGCCCATGAGAACATCTCCCAAAACATAATGCCGCCACCACCAGCCTGTATACCACCTGCTGTAATGAATGAGAAATCCCTATTCATCTGATCAGGCAACTGTTTTCCACTTATCCACTTAATGTTCCCGGGCCCATTGTAGGTGTAGTTGATAATGATGCTTGGTCAACAGAGGCACACGAGTGGAACATCTGCTGCACAGTTCCATATCCAACAGTAATTGCATATGGATAATTTGAAGAATGGGAAGAAAAGCTATGACTTGGTCATTGTAGCCTTGTATGTATTACCAGGTTATCTTGACAAAAGTATACATTGGCAAGCCAAAACATTATGACCATCATCATACTTTTCAATGAACACGTCTAAATGACATGGAGGGCATGTGATTAAGTGGAAATAATATTTAACAACTGATGAAGAAAGTAAGGAATCATTCTTGCACTTATTTTTGAGAGTGATGGAAAAGGCTGCTGACAGATGGCAGATTGTAATGGTCCAAAGACTCGGAATGAGTATCTCCGAAACTGTACCGCTGGTAGATGGTTCATGATCCATTGTTGTTAGTATTTGCACAAAGTGGGTAAATCAGGGTGAAACCAAACCAGTAGAGCCAAGGTGTTGGACATCCATGCATCATCAAAGAAAAAGGACGTCAGATTGTCTGCTGAACTGTGTGTTCTGAAGCACTTACACTTGGACTTGCATTGTATTGGGCTGTCAGTTGAGCCATTTTCTTGTACCAATTTTGCTGTGCCAAGCAGATCAATCTTCCATTGAATACAGACCACCCTCTTTGCAAGTATATTTATTCCCTCAAGCATGTAACCCACACACATATTGTTATCCTTATCGCTTGTCAGTTCGGTATACATTTTTCAAAAGGCTGGGACAAATCTTTGAATAAGTGACCTCAAAAGATCACAGCATTGCATGTGTATCTTTTAGGTTTCTTCCTTAAGAATTGGGTATGCATTATGCGGCAAATATAACTAAAAATTAAAAAATATAACTTGAAATTATAGATGCGCGTTATATGCCTGAAAATTTAGTATATGAATATTGTTTGCTATGTTTTTAAACCTGAATTCAAGTAATATTTATAAATGTTAATAAAATTTTTCTGATTTGGAAATTTAATATCATGAAATGTAATTTTATGCTTTTCATGAAAAATACATATTTAAATATTATTTTTATTTTTGCAGAGTATTGATAAACTAGAGAATGGTTTCCATCTGAAGATAGCTGAAGTTAAAATGTATCATACTGGAAATTACAAGTGCATTGCAACAAATATTGTTGGATCTGCAGAAAAATCATTTGATATCTATGTTAAAGGTAATATGATATCCATAACCATTTATGTATCATTTATTCTTTATATTTTTTATCTTCTTCCTTTCCCTCTTTTTTAACATGTATTTGAAATCTTGCTGTCATCTTAGTTTTTCCAAGGATCACCAATACATCAGAACCCAATATGACTGTGTTTATTCATCAACCAGTGGCTATGTATTGCATAGCTGAAGCTGAACCAGAAGCTTCTGTAGCATGGATTAAAGATGGTCACATAATTAGAGAAGACATAGATCCTTTTATCAACATTCTGGATGATGGCCAAAAACTTCAAATTCTACGGGCTCGGGAATCTGATGATGGACAGTATTCATGTGAAGTTTCAAATGCAGAAGGAAATGATAGTCGCTCCTTTGTACTTAATGTCCTAGGTAAATATTTTTAATCTTATTTTTATTGAATTCTCTGCTATGATAGTAATAAAACTGGTACATTGAATTTTATAATATTCACTATAAAAAATATGTAGTTTGCATTTGAATGCAATAAAAGAATAGGGCTTCTCAGCCAGGGAGGAATTCCCCCTGGGGGAGGGGATTTCAGAACTTAAGTGGAGAATGCAATCAGTCCTTTATTTACCTGTTAAGTATTTAGTTTTAGTTTATGAATATAAAAAACTATTTTTATTTAAGTTTTGGTATTTATTAACATTTTTTTATTTAATTCCTAAAGCACATTAAAAGTAATCTAAATTTTAATATATGTATATGTATCTTTCGAGTTTTGTAAAGAGGGGTGTTGATTGTCTAGCAACAGTGAAAGAGATTGCATGGGGCAAAGAAGCTTGAGCACCACTGTTCGAGACAATTTTAGCCTTCTATGGAGACAATTATCTTGGAGAAGCTGGTTGTTGAAAGGTCTAATTATCTATTTATGTAGTGGATTTATTTTGTTATTGCTCTTGAAGTCTGTCAAAGAAAAGTTTTGAAGCAGGGGCACTCTGTATCAGTTTACTAATAATTTTATATTAATAAAAGTACAAATTAATCAGAAATCATAGAAACAAAAATTACTTAGGAAATAACTTTTACAAAATCACTTAGGAAATGAAAATTTATTCTTTATTTTTTCAAAAACTGTAAATGAATAATATCTAAAATAAAATATGGAAAACAGATCTTATATATAGTAAAATATAGAAAACATATGTATAAAACTTCACTCAAAATAACCTTAAGAGAACTTTACATTGTGAATTTTGTTCAATAATTCAAAAAAACTTGCTGTTATTACATTATAAAGTATGGATACTTTATCTTCTTCTTTGATTAATAATTTCTTATCTAAACAGTTATGGATTTCACAGATAAGTCAAAGATTTTGTTACTTCCTAGCTTATGACCTAATTGTTTTAACTTGATTTCCAATATTTAGAGATTATTACAAACTACTGCTGTCATGCAAGATTTTTTATTATCTTGCGATTCCATGTTTAGCTTAGACATAGTGATAATACTTTTGTATAATACTTTATAAATACTTTATGCTGATAATTTTATACTTCTCTGTTGTAATGAATTTTCTTATTATTAATGCTGCTTTTTCTCCTTTCATTAAAACACTAGCATCAGGATAACCACTGAACAAAAATATTTTGAATAACTTTGGCAAGAATAAAGTACTAGACGTGGGGAAAATGAGCTACATTTGCTTTTGTTTAAAGGATATTTTATCTTTGTTGTATTATCATAGATGAACTCAGATTTTCTTAAATCCTTTTGTTTGAAATTATAATTTGTAAATCCAGTGTTCAGTTTAATAACTAGATTTCAAAAAGATGTAATTTTGTTTTTACAATTTTTACTTCTGGTTTATGTGCTTTATTACAGTTATTGTAAATGTGAAAGGAATGTATGAAATGAGTGTTGCTGAACAAGGTTAAATTAGAGTATAAAAATTTCTAAAATAAATTAATATTTTTTTAATAATTTAACACAAAATGTTTAAAATTCAATATTTTATGAAGACAGAGAAATTTACTGGCAAGAGAATTTTAGATTTAACCGTAGCATGACAGTAACCATTTTTTCATTAAATATGTGAAAAGTTGGCAATTAGACTACTAATGAAGCTGAAGTACAAAATCCTGTAATGAGTGATTTTTATTGCAGCATTATTTGAATTATCCATCAAAAATTACTTATTAAAATTTTTACTTATTAAAATTATCAAAAAGCTATGGGTATTATTTTTATTATTCACATAAAACAGTTTTAACATACTGCGCAAAGGCCTAATATACTAAAATTCGATTTCTTAATTTTTTTATTCATTATTAATATTTAGTCTGCATCATATTATATAAACTAAAAATGCGAGATAAGCTATAAAAAAATCAAACCAGAAGTGTTTTACGAGAGTAATTTTATAAGCCATTTTGTTGTATGATTGAAAAATGAGGATGTATTCAGTCGCTGGATGTATAAGTAGATTCGGTTCTGTTTACGATTTAAAGTATTTACTCAGTTTTATATTTAAAACCGTGTAATCATCGCATATCATATAGTTTCTAATCTAGGTAATATTCACCCAAATTTTCTAATGAATACTGAAATTTGAAAATAGTGAAATGTGTAGAATATCCATTAAAATATTTATGTAAAATTTCTTTCCTGATAGGAGAAAAAAATATCCATTAGAAATATGAAATGCCACTGTGGTATGCCATTTAAAGCATGAAAAAAATATCCGATAAATATAAACAGAATTATTTTTTAAAAAATTTAAAACCGCAAATTATTTGCAAAGGAATTACGACACTGTTCAGTGAATTTTTTATTTTATAACTGATACTTATGAGCTTAAAAACTGAATTAATTGTATAATGTAAAAGAAGATGATAATATTTTAAGTATGAAAGAGGAATGGGTGGAAATGTAATATGTGTGAACACTGTCATTTAGATAGCAATTCAAAATGTATTAAGATAATTTCTTAATAAATTAAAAATATTACTACCTATTGGATAGTTAAATCAACTAATTCCGGATAATTTCAAGTATTTTTTCCAACATTAGTTTTTGTTTTAATAAATAAAATGAAAAGTTATTTTGTTACATTGTAGGCAAAAAAGTGTATATTAACACAACTTTTTTTTTTCTAATATTTTTAACTGTTCCAAATTGCATGCATATCTTTAAGACATCAGCCGTCTTTAACTAATTCTTTTTTAAGTTCATTGGGTTCTTTTTTTGAACGTCTGATCATGGAGGCAGTAGATGAATTTGGGTATGCCCTTAACAATGATTCAGTCTCGTGTGATGTAATCTTTCAAGGTCGAATGAATCACACTACCCTTTTTGTTAACATTTCAAGAATTCTTAATGTTTACCTAGAACTTTAACAGACCGTGTACACATCTGGTAATAAATAATAACTTTAGAGAATAGTAGATTTTACACTCGAATAAATTCCCTCTTTGTTGGTAGAGATAAAATGTTAAAATTATCCAGTTACTAAATTTGATATTGAAATATTTTTGTTTTGCTTAGGAATCCTCACTGCTTAGGAATCTTTTTTAACAACTTATCTTCTTGGACAGAAATTTTAAAAGAATATTTTGAAACCCCTTGCCGAAATTTTTTTTCATGCTGTTGATCAATGATTTATTCTCTGAAAGTTTCAGTGTATAAATTAATTAACATTTTTATTGTCTATTTCTTTACTTAATAAAAAAACAGTTGCGATGTTATAGCGATGGAGCAAAGTGAACAAATGCTACTAGTGAAATGATTAATGAGAAACTTAAAAGATTTCATCTAGATATTACTTCTCTGCCTACATTGTTTGATTTTATGAATTTGGATTAATTTGAATTATTTTATAGTCTGAAATATCTCTGAGCAGCACAAATAAAAATTTGATCTGCTTAGAATAGATCATCTAGAATGGAGATGAAAATAATTTATCCCATATAAAGATGGAAAATGTAATACATATGGGTGGACAAAATTAAGAGATGAAACACCTTTTCCCATATATCTCAAGAAATACTGGATAGAAATAAATGAAATTGGATGTGGTTATAGTTTATTGTATAACAATAGTGTGTACAAAACAGCAATGAAAATGTGATTCATTAGCATGAGTTGTGGCCAAGAATCCAATGTGGTCCAAACTTGAGGTTGAAAGATGGCAGTGAAAATGTGGCTAATATGGTGTGTGGTTGCCTCTGACCGACAGGTAACATTCATAGTGAGTAGCTACACTGTTAAACAGAGAATTCAGGAGTGGAATTTGTGCCTGTAGAATTTGCACCCACTCTTCTACCAGAGTAGTTTTTAACTCCAGAATGATTCTGGATAAGGGTTGGCGTATTGCAGTACCTTTCCCAAGAGCATCCTAAGCATGTTCAGTAGGAGTAAGGTCAGAAGATTCTGCTGGCCAATGCAATCATTGAGTATCCTCACTTTCCAGACAGTCACCAGCCAGGTAGGTCCTATGTGGTCATGCATTGTCATTCATGAAAATGAACTCAGGGCAAACAGTAGCCCTGAAAAGTCACACATACGGTTCTAAGATATCCTGCCTCTACCTCTGGGCATTCATGGAACCAGTGTCAAACACATGGAGCGGTGTGCGAGTATCTTGCATGATCACTATTCAAACTATCACTCCTCCACCATCATACTGGTCCATTTCCCTGATCTTGCTGGTATGGTATCTGGTCCCGGGTTACCTCCATATCAATAAGCCCTGAGCATCAGGTTGTAGACTGAATCTGGACTCATCCATAAAGAGAGCAGTGCCCAATAAAGATGTACTCAGTGTTGGTGCTTTATGTGCCATTGTAAATGTTTCCTTTTGTGGAGGGAGTGAATGAGATGCAAATAGTCGGCTTTCTGTTATACAGTCCTGTCTCAGGAGCCTTCTGGCAACTATAGTTCTTGAAACCGATGTTCCTGTGGCAGTAGGGAGGTCATGAGACAGTTGTGTGGTTGAAGACGTCATCTGGTGCTTGGTTGAAAGTACCTGTGGAAGTTTGGAACATAGGAAACTTTAAACGTCGTTCTCACTCCAAGAAGATTAATATTTATTTACATTTTTTGGATATGGAATAATACAGACAGAAAACCAGTCAATGTTCTTTTTCTTATTGAAAGCTTACTGTTGCCACTCTGGCGAAAAGAAAAACGCATGAGAGAAGTTTCGCTGATGGCGCTTCATCAACGCGAATGATGTCGCCACACCCCCCCTTGCCAGTGATAGCGTTATACCTTGTAATCCTTCAGGTATGGGCGACGGACTCTGCGGTTTGGTCTTCCAGAGGTACAGCTTCGATCCACCGAGTGAATCTATCGATGATGGTAACCAGGTACCTAAAACCTTTGCAAGATGGTAAGGGGCCAACAATATCGATATTAAGGTGCTTGAAACGTTGACTGGGGACTTTGAATTCATGGTTCAAATTAAAGCTTTTTTGCTATTTTTCTTCACTCCTTTCAGTAAGATTGTCAGGGGTTGTTGTAGTTTGGCGCAGTTTGGAATGAAACGATGGTAAAAGTTCACCATGCCCAAAAGTGTGTGTGCGCGTGCGTGCGTGTGTGTGGTCAAATCTATTATAGTAAATATTTTGAGTAAATATTGTAATGGAAAGAAACTTAGGATAAATGCATAAAATATTTGGACTAATTGAAAGCATATAAAAGCGATTTGATTTAGGAAAAATTCAAGAGAAGTTTTTATTTGTGTTTTATGTTAAAAAAATTCCAAAACAGCCAGTGCTCTCTATGTGGTGTCAAACCCTCATCAATCTTCTAGTATTTTGCATCTTTAACTATTCTTTTTCTTGTGGGCTTAAATAAGAAATGTTTGACAATTCCATGATTAAGTTTTAATTTCAGTTTTAATTTTGCATGTAATATCTTTTTTTCTTTGCATGTAATATCTTTTTAATAGATGCTACTTTTCAATCTTTTTTACTCAAACTCCCCACCCAATCCAGGTTGAGGCAAAAAAATTACAAAGAACTAAAATCTTATAAACAGAGATTACAAACAATAGTACTAAGAACAAAAAGACAGAAGTCATTGCCTGAGGAGTCTTTTTGCTTCCCAGTATCTCAACTCTTCTGTAAGACCATGAAGAGCCTCACATCGAAGCAGGTGGTCCTTGTCTATTTCTTCTCCAGAATCACAAAGTAGGTAAACAAAATTACTTGAAATGCCTATGTGGTGCAGGTGGCAGCAGGGCAATCATGTTCTGTAGACAAACGGAAAGCCGCAACTGCATTGTGTCTTAGACTATTGAGAAGAGAAGTACTTATCATTCTCCATATGACCAGCCTGTTAATAACATGTAGGACCACCTTTAGCCTTCAAAACTGCCAGCACTCGGCGTGGCTTTGACTCTACAACGTGCTGATACATAGTCTGAGGTATATGGTACCAAGCGCTCACCAACTGGTCCTGCAATTCCTGCACATTGCAAGGGGGTAGCGTGGCAGCAGGAATTTGGTTTTCCAGGAGGGACCACAAATGCTCTATTGGATTAATGTTGGGTGAATTTAGTAGGCCAAGACATGACTTGAAAGTCATTGGAATGTTCCTCAAACCACTTCCTGACAATTCGACCCTTATGACATGTTGAATTATCCTGTAGGTAAACACCATCCCCCCACCAGAAATACCTAGTCTGCAATGATGTTCACGTAGTGCACAGATGTTAGGGATTATTCTATGGGGATTATTTATCCTAATATGCTCTGTGAAAACATTGCCCACACCATAATACCCCCACCACCAGCTTGTCTCCATTTTCATTTTAAAAAAATCTAGGTTTGTTTTATTATTTTTTCACAAATATTTAAATGCACAAACAATGGTATTCTCAAATAGCATATAAAAGTAAGGAATGCAAGGCTACAAGAAGACAAAACACCTGCTGTTAGAGATAGCAAATCGATATAAAAAAAGATTCTAATTGAAAATAGAGTAATATGAGCCCGGAGATGGTGGCGGCATAAAATATAGACATGCTGATAAATCGATCTATATGAATTTACTTTTATTTCTTATTAACTACAACATACATTTCTATTACTCTTTTTTAAAAATGTCATTTATGACAAATTTTGTTATATCTGTAACAAAAGAATATCTGTGAAAATAAAAACTGATTATTTTGCTAAAGCCTATGAACAGCTATTGACCTTAAACAAAGTTCAGATCACATAACTTTACGAGTGCAAGAAAAAAAATTTAAACAGGATGTTGGATTTAATAATTAAAAATACTTTGCTTTTTTGTGTACTACCTGTTTTTCTCTTATCTTCCACTGATTGAGAATTGCTGGTATAGATGATAATTCATTTACTTTAATAATGATTTAAAAGATACATTTTCTACAGAATTAAAGTATTGGCATTAATTTAAAAGTTACACACACACAAACGAAAACGGATTGACTAGAGAAAAATGCAAGTATTACACTGCTCGACATTGAAAATGCAACACCAAGAAGGAGATGAAATTTGGAAAAAAGATGGAGACAGCAAGCAGCAATAAGTGATCTTTATTTCAAAATAATAGTCAGAATACAGAGCGAGAACGGCGTCGGCTCATTTGGATAGGATAGGATAGGAAGAAAGTGTACGGAGCACCTTGACATCGCTACGGCAAAAAAGGTATAGCTCCAGTACACTATCCATTTAGAACAACCCGCCCCCATGGTGGTGGGTTGATGGTACATGTTGGAGTTGAGGGAAGTGGGCGCTCTTCACAGTTTAACAGTGATGGTGGTGCTTGCAAATCAGGGGTCCCAGATGAAGTTACATTGATGCTTAACAGTTGAGGCACTATTTGACAGTGCTGGTTGTGCCTGTAACTCAGAGTCATTTTACATTTTATAATAGATGGTACACAAGATCTAGGGGTATTTCATTAAATTAGAGGAACTGTGTTTACACGGGGTGCAAGTTTGCACAGGGCTTACAGTTGGAAATATTTGGTAATACAAAACATAATTAAAAATACAAGGTAAGAAGGTACACAAAAGGTTATACTATAATACAAGATACATCACACTACAACATTCATTTACAAATTACATATTATTTACATTTTCTTGGGACAGTTATTAGAGATTGGTGTTTATGGAAAATGTGTTTGTGATAATTATGTTGTCTGCTTTGGTAATGTGACACGTCTGATGATGATGCTACTACTCCAGTTGATGGTATTGCTCAGATACATTGTCTATTGTTCAGAGTTCATTGTTGTGGGATCTGAGTACTTATGCAAAAAGTTCATTACAGGTGGAACGCTGATTGGCTGCGTTCGTAATACACAAGGTATCCAGAAAGTGCTGATTTGACAAGTATATTTGTCACTCTCTGTCCAGAAGTAGGAGCGCATGGTGATGTGAGTTGTAGCAGCCAGAGATTAGAGTACCCCCTTGTACTATTGATGATGGGATGATTGACATGTAGAGGCACTAAGGGTGGTGAAGATCAAGACCATGGCGATGGAGTGTGTCGATTATGGTCCTGATGGTGCTGTGGAATCTGCGATTTTTCACTATAAATTTAACAAATTCTATTCCTGAGTTTGTAGGCAGTCTGGGGTGATGGCTTGAGGTAAGTGGACAGTTGAAGATGTAGTGGTCAGGATCTCCCAATTGTCCACAGACACACATGCAGGTATGAGAAAGATTACGCTGTGAAAAGTATTGAGGGTATGGCCCGTGTCCTGATATGAGCTGTGAAAGATGGTGCGATCTGTGTCGACTTTTGGAAGTATTGAGTGTGTTCTTCCTCCTTGTGGTCCATAGTCCCACTGTCGTTGCCATTCTTCTAGTGCAGATCATTTTAGGATGGCTTTTAATGACGATTTTGGCCATGGCAGGGTGATTGGGGTTCCCAGTTGTTGTAGAGCTGCTTCTTTAGCTAAATGGTCAGCTCGCTCGTTCCCAGAGCAGCTGCTGTGCCCTCTGGTCCATGAAATTGTATAGGATTTGCAGGGGTTTGAATTTATCGCTCTTTGGATTTGTCGGGCTATTGGAGATGAGGTGCTTGGATTCTTTATTGCGTTGATGGAGGCTTGGCTATCACTTATTATATGTATGGTGGTTGTTGGTAGGTCGTTCATTAAATTAAGGCTATGAAGGATTGCAGTAAGTTCAGCTTGAAAAACGCTGTTTGATTCTCGAAGATGACCCTGCCATTCCATGTATGTATTTGAATTGAGGGTTATGGTGGCTGCTGCACCGACTTTATGTTCTATCTTGGAGCCGTCGGTGTATGCTGTGAATTTAGTAACAGGAGGTGGTTTTTCCAGGTTGCATTTCAGATTTCTTAGGCTGACAGCTGGATGGAAGCTATATTTTTTAGGTTTTTCTTCATAGTCTTGTGGTTGGAAGTGGATGCTATTGTATGTTGTCGGAAGTTTAAGCTGTAGAACTCTTGAAGAAACTCCATCAATTTCAGCTTGGATTGAAAGTGGGAGAACACCAGCCAGGACTTGGACGGCATTATTAGAAGTAGTTGAAAATGCCCGTGTGATATTCATTAGGAAGGGCCTTTGAATTGCATTGAGAGTACGGATTTTACGGGCTGTCATTGGGATTGCCCAAATGGCAGCTCCGTAGTTGATAATTTTGTTTATAACTGTTTGGAGGAGCATTTTCATAATTCTATGGTTGAGTCCCCAGTTGTAGCCTCGCATTGATTTGAGGGCTTGGGCTATCTTGTTGGTAGTGAGCTTTTTGTTTTGGAGGTGTTGGATCCAGTTAAACTTATTGTCTATTGTTAGGCCGAGGTATTGGACCGATTTTACGCATTTAATTCTGTTGCCATCTATTTTTAGGATAGGATTTCTTGTTAAAGTTTGCCCCGGTTTATGGATGATAAGTGCCTGCGATTTGGTATGGGAGATTGTCAGTTTTAAGTTCTTGCACAGGGAGTTGAAAATCTGTAAAGTTCTGTTGCAATTATTTTGTAGTTGATCTCGGGAGTGACCACTTATGACGAAGGCTACATCGTCAGCGAAAGCCACTATTTTCGTGTGATCTGGCCATTGAAATTCTATAATTTGATTGAATGTTATGTTCCAAAGGTCCGCGCTCATACACGAACCTTGTGGACAACCTCTTGATTGCTTCCTGGTGATGATAGCATTGTTGTGAAGAATGATGCTATTTCTGTTGTTGAGATAATCTGAGGTGAGGAGGAAAAGATTCCTTGGGCATTGCATGTTTCGTAGTGCTTGCTTAACTGCAGGCCACCACAAGGAATCGAACGCATTCTTCAAGTCGAGACACAGAAGTGCTGAATGAAGCTGGAGACTTTTGTTAATTTGGATTTGATTAATGGCTGCGTTGATGGCGTGAACGGTTGAGCTGTTGGGTTTGAATCCATATTGATGAGGACTAATTCTATTGTCATTATATATTTTGAATTTAATTCTGTTGATTAAGAGGCGTTCGAGAAGTTTGCCGATGGCAGGCAAGAGGTTGATAGGTCGGTATGAGCCGGGGTCCTTTGGATCCTTGTTTTTCTTTGTAAAAAGGATAATCTGGCCAGTTTTAAAGCTATCAGGGAAGCAGTGGTATGATAGGCATTTATTGTAGAGCTGCAGGAGTATATCAGGTGAGGCTTTGCAGATGATTTTTATTAAGTGATTTGAGATACCATCCGGTCCTGGCGCTTTGGTGTTAAACAATGATTTTGCCACTTGCAGCATTTCCTGCTTGGTGAAGGGGATATCATCAGGTGTTGTCGGTGGTTGGTTATTTAGTCTTAGAGTCTTTTGTGCGGGAGTGTCTTCATACGCTTCATCTTTTATGAAGATGTGGTCTAGGAATGTTGATAGAGTTGCGTCTGTAAGGTCTTGGCTGTTTGGGTTGGAGGTGCTGGATGCTGCATGGATTTGTGTGGGCTTGAAGACCTTCGAGGTGGCCATCTTATAGAGAGAGCCATAAGCGTTTTGATTTCTGGTACAGTAAGAGCTCCACGATTTTAGTTTGGCTTCTACAATTTTCTTTTTGTAGATGGCCCTTTGTTTTATTTGTATTATTTTTTATATTTGTTTTATTTTTTGTAGATGGCCCTTTATACTGGAGCCAGGCCTCTTTTCTCTCTTCGTCTGTATGTCGTGTTTTCATGCGCCGACGCAGTGCTTTGGTTTTTTGGCGTTCGGCTCTCAATTCTTTCGTCCACCAATTTGGTTTGGTTGTGTTGGTGGTGGTACGGATTTTGAGTGTTTGAAAGCAAATCTCCTGTATAGTGCCGGTGATGGCATTGGCACATTGGTTGATTTCTCCCTTATTGGTAGCATTTTCTATTTCCTGTAAGATTGTAGGGGCTCGGGATTGTAACTGCCTGGAGAACTTCTTTTCTGCATTGTTGTTTATTCTGAAGCGGGTGGTATGGATATTCTGTACTTCACTGGTTATTTCGAAGGATATTTGATTGTGGTCGGAAATGGATTCTTCATCGTTAATGTGCCTGTTTCTAAGATGGTCGAGGAGATGATGGGTGATGAGTGTCAAGTCTGGCCATCCTCTTCCATTGATGGTTTCGAATGTTGGCGAGTCTTCCGCTGTGTTATGGAGTACTAAATTGTGTGCGTTAATGAAGTCCTCCATGATTTGTCCTCTGATGTTGTTGCGTAGGTATCCCCATAGGATACTATGGGTGTTTAGATCTCCGCATATCAGGTGTGGCTTGTTGTGGAGTTGTAAGGTCTGGGTGAGTTCCTGGAGTGGGGCCTCAATATCTTCGCTAGATGAAGCATAGACACTAGAAGAAGGTCTTTGCCCATTGCAGCTATTGAGATGGTGATTATGTCTCTATGTTTCTTTATGACTAGTGGGGACCATTGCTTATTCAAGATGAAAATTGCAGTTCTGGGAGCTTGCGTGATGTCTGTGGTTTCCTTGTAGAATGTGTTCCATGTCGTTGGCAGGTTGCGAAGTGATCCTTGGAACGTGTAAAGTTCTTGCACCAGTATCACATCATGATGGTTCTCGGAGAGGAAGTGTATTAAATTATCAATTGCTGTCTTGGAGTGCTGTAGGTTTATCTGAAGTGCCTTGAAGTAGGGGAAGGTTGGATGTTTAAAAAGAGCTGTTTGGAGGTGGTTGGAAGTATTTTCTTCGTGCGTTGTGGGACTACTCATGATACTGTGTGCGACTTTTGATTCTAGCAACTTCGTCTTTGTACGAAGGGCAAGAGCTTACGTAGGCAGGATGATGAGTATCGTAGTTGGAGCCGTAGTGCTTGTGGTTGATTTCGCAGTTGATGCAATGGGGATAGCTGGCTTGGCATTCGCTTTCTTTATGTTTTTCTCCGCAGAATGCACATTGAGGGTGAAATGGACAATCTATTGTTTTGTGGCTGAAGGCTTGGCAATTTAGGCATATGAGTATCGTTTGGAGCCGCAGTGCTTGTGGTTGATTTCGCAGTTGATGCAATGGGGATAGCTGGCTTGGCATTCGCTTTCTTTATGTTTTTCTCCACAGAATGCACATTGAGGGTGAAATGGACAATCTATTGTTTTGTGGCTGAAGGCTTGGCAATTTAGGCATCTGTTCGCACCTATGAATTCAGATATTTTACATGTGTACCATCCTAGGTGGAGTGCTGGGAGTTCCATGCAATGTTGGAAGCTTTGTGGTGTGCATTGCACAATCCATTTTAAGGTATTGTTTCTGTCTTTCAGCTTGAAAAGAGGTTTAAAGTGAATGGATTCTAGGCCTGTTTCTCTGATGAGTGCTTCTGACACTGTTTCCGCCGTTGCATTAAGTGGTAATTGATAGATTACGCATTTGGGTGTTCTCAGTTTAGGAACTTTGGTATGGATAACCTGTGCGGCATTTTGATTTTGACTGAGGAGAGAGTCCAGTGCGGCGACGTCGTTCTGAGAGGAGCAGTGGACAGCGATGCCTCCTTTTTTGATGGGGACGACTTTCTGGATCTTGTTTCGAACTTGGGCTATGGGTAGAATGTCTTCCAGCTTATCTTGAAGTTTTGAAACATCCCTTGCATCATTTGCATAGATTAGTAGAACAGGATCTTTCTGTTTTGGTTTTGCGACTTGTGCGTAGGATGGTTTTGCTGTTGTTGCTTGAGGGTGGTTATTTTTCTGGTGCGGGGCGGTGGTTGGCTTGGGAGCACTATGTTTGTTTTTGCTGTGCAATGAGACTGGAGATTCGGTGGAGGAGGATTTACTTGCTTGGATTGGTGAGTGTGGCTCGGTTGTTGTAGTTTTATCCTCTTTGGCTTGTTGAGAGGTATCTGGTTCATTATGGGAAGCAGCAAGTTGATATAGCGCTGTGATTAGTTCGTATAGTTCCTCCCTGAAGGCTGTAGGAAGCACGTAACTGAAACTATACTTTGCATTGACGATTTCCACACATTTTGAATATATATCAAAGGGTGTCGATGGATGATCGTCTGGTGATGGGTCCATGTCAATCGCAGTTAAAGGTCGACTTGCGACCTTTCTAAGTGATGTGGGGGTACTCTCTGGGTCCTCTACGTCGAGGATTGGTGGTGTATCTCGCTGAGAGATATGAATCCGATTGAGGTGTTACAATCGTGTATTTGTAAAAATGTGAATAGGGGATTTGATGTTGTGTTAAACACTGTTTTTACAGTAACACGGTAAAAGATAGCATAACAGAACAAATATTATGCACAATAACAATAGTAAGTAAGGTAATAAAATCTATATGACGAGCTATTTAAGACATAATATTGTAAACAGAAATTACGAATAATTGTATGGGGTATACTAAGATCTGCTTATATTAACCTTGTATACATTCAACAAATACAAGAGACTGAATAATTAATACTTAATATAAATATGGTTGAGCGGTTCTCCTGATATTAAAATTGTAATTAGAATGCAATAGCAAAAAATAGTCAACTGAAATAATAATTATACCCTTTTATGATAAATAATAACTGTAGTAACTATTATTTATGATAGGCAAGAGTACAAAATAACCTGTAATTCAAAAAAATGACTCAAAAATAAATTGCAGTATTACTTGTTTAAAGGCACTGGTACTTTATTAAAGTTTGAATTAAACAATTAAAGTCATAATTATCTATGATATGCAGTAGTGTTAATCTGAAAAATGCAGGTTAAAGCTCTATTAAAGTCTCTACGGTGATGCACGTCAGTCAAACTGCAAATAACGATGTTACAAAGTTGCTAATTAATTAACTTAATTAAGAGTTTCTGTGGTAATCAATTAGAACTTTAATATATACGGCCTACCTTGGCTGCTATGTTTAATCTGTTCTTCATCTGTGGGTAATCCAAGGTGAAATCCGTAATTGCACATACACACGATCACAACACTAAGGTAAATAAGAGCGATGCAGAAATTGAAGATTTTCCAAGTCCCGTTAATTGTCGGAAAAATTAGTAACTTTTGAACCAGTTATCCGATCCGCTTCAAATTTTGAAACTTCCGCCTCCGGAAAATAATGAGGAAGTTTGCCGTTAATTCCAGAGCGATACTCTAATTAATTCTTTAATTAGCAGGGTGCTAGTGAAGTATCCACTAGATGAAAAGGAGAATCCTTGCCAGTGGCCTTGAAGAATCCCTGGGGAGTAATCCCTTCTTCCCCTGGGGAGGGGATGTTAACTCCCAACGGACGAGTGCTCTGCTTGAGCAAAAAATCGCTAAAAAATTGAAGTATTTAAAACATAATTCAAAAACTGCTTATCCAATTTGGTTAAAAGTTGTCTCAAATTAAAGCTATTGTTGTCTTCTTTCCAAAGGTATACGTTTCCAGGCGCTTTGACTTCCGCCGGCTTCTGAAGGAGGCTGCAAAGATGTCCAATACAGCAAAAATGGCACTAAGTTCGCTGATTAGCGTTAAACTTTAAATATTCATAGAATTTGAACAATTTATCTTATTGACAACTTTAAATACATAGAATTTGAACAATTTATCTTATTGACAAAATTTTTGTATCTACGTGCTCATGAGGATGTTAGCTACACATAGCAACTACTTTTACGTTGATATGGCAAAACCTTCCGCTGGTATAGCTCTTTAAAGCGGAGCTGTGAAAACACGTCTAGGCACCTTGCAATGTAAGGGGGATCTCTGGCTCATTTGGATGTGTGACCACAACGGACAGCGATGGACGAACAAACACGTCTAGGCATAGAGTCAATAAGAGTGCGGATGGTGTCCTGAGGGATGGCTCTCCATTCCCTTTCAACCATTTGCCACAGTTCGTATTCTGAGCAAGGCAGAGTCTGCAAACGGCATCCAATCACATCCCACACATGTTTGATTGGTGACAGGTCAGGAGAGTACTGTGGCCAGGGAAGCATCTGTATACCTTGCAGAGCATGTTGGCAGATGCGAACACTGTGTGGTTGGGCGTTATCCTGCTGAAAAATTGCATTAGGCAGCCCCTGAAGGTAGGGGATTGCCACCGGCCGCAGTACATTATTCAAGTATTGTTGGGCCGTCATAGTGCCCTGAATACGAACTAGAGGTGACCTGGAATCATAGGCAAAAGCGCCTCAAACCATTATGCCATGTTGTCGTGCAGTGGGTCGTTTCACAGTTACTGCCGGATTTTAGATCTGTCTCCACGTCGACACCACACACGTATGCGGCGACTGTCACTGGATAAACAGAAACGTGATTCATCTGAGAACATGAAATTTCGCCATTCTGTCATCCACATCGCTCCAGTCTGGCACAATTCTAAACGCTGGCATCTATGCTGTGGGGTCAATGACAGTCTTCTTAACGGACGCCGTGAGTGCAGGCCACATTCAACCAATCGACAGGAAATGGTTCTGGTCGACACAGGAACATCCAGGGTATCTTGCACATGCTGCAGAATCGCGGTACAAGAGACTTGCGGGACCACCACAGCTTGTCGGCGGATGCGTTGATCCACGCGTGCGGACATCATTCCGACTGCACCCGCACCCCTCCTTCTTACCACATTTCCTTGTCCCAACCATGTTCACCATAGTCTATGCACATTGCTCGCATCCATGTGGGTATCAGCTGCGATTTGACGTAAGGACCAACCCACCCTTCTCAGTCTGATCACCATACCCCTTGTAAAATCAATCTATCTGCTTGAAGTGCCTTCGTTGATGGCAACCTGGCATTCTCTCCTATTACACGTATCCTCTGGGACAAAAACTAGTTTTGTTCAATAATTCATCTGGCAGAAATAACGACACGAATATTGCCCGTTCTGCATATTCTTTCCCTTATATCTTACTTCACGTGCGTCGGAGAGCTGCACATTTCACATCATTCGCATGACTCAGTGACATGCGTCTACTCTAAAATTAAATAAATTTCTGACCACTCCTTCTTGGTGTTGCATTTTCAATGTCGAGCAGTGTATGAAAATTTCAGCTATAAATAATAATGTAAACTTTATTCGAAATGATTTGCTTGTTTTAAAATTTATTTATTTATTCTAAATGGGTTAGTTGTTTTAACTTGTATTTTTATACTGGTCCCATTTTTCATATATTTTTTAATTTAATCTTAGTGTGGAGAAAGTGAAATTAAGGTTCTTCAACCTTACAGGCAGTTCCTGCGAAGCCTTTTATAAGCTGGAATGGTATAAAACCAAAAAGTAATTGCTCCTAATTTATATGAGATTTGATATAGTACAAGACCCCTGTTTTTTCCCCTGTACCCAAAAATAAACTATCAAATTTTATAAAGCATCCCTTAAAACACAAAATAACAGTTATAGATGTAATGTATAATGAATTCATTGATTATACAAACAGGAATAACACATGCATAATGTAGTTTCAAGTTCCAAAATTCAAAATGACATTGAGAGCACTGGAAGAAGTGTGGCTATAATGTTAGCTTCACTGCACCCTCAGAAATTTGGCTGGGAAGGAGGCACGTTCTACAGTGTAGGAGAAGCAGAATGAAGATTTCCTACTATCTTACTGTCATTCTGATATATAAGATTAACTGTATCTACAGTTTCTATGTTTATTTTGCCAATATTACAAAGGGATTTGCTCTGGGTGATGTTAAATACTTGAAAATAAAATACTGTCTTAGCTTTTAAGATCTGCATACTTTTTCTAACATGAAATTTTATTTGATGGAAGTCTGAATATCTTACAAAAACTATGATAAGCCCATGTTCTGTGCCATTATTAATTATACTGTTGCATGCTTACAGGTTTGTAATATATTGAATGCACACAGGTCCAATTGTAAATTAATAAAATTTATTTTATCAACAGAAACACTTCAGAGTTCTGGAATTTTCCACAAAAATACTTATACAGGTGTTCATATTATCTTACAGTACAATCAGAAGTTACACTTCAAACTATTAACAGCGTTAAAGACAACACAGTACAAAACGCATCTAAAGCGAAAGCTAATCCTATCTCATGCTGAACTAACAACTCACAACAATAATAATAACTGACTGACAGTGGATGCTCTCTCTATCGCCTTATATAGTTTTCAACCAGCCACCGAGATACTTCTAATACTTTCTGCTTCTCGAAATTACTGGAAAGCAATATGAGGGTTGAATTATGGTTACAGCTAGCATGGCTGTCATTTACATTTATTCAATTACAATACCTATTACCAGTGATACGGGACCAGACCAAAATGTCGCGAAGTTTGGCGACTTTTGGTGGGTTTTCGTCAAATTTGGCAACAACATAAGTCACTAAAACCGTTGTTAGCTTGGCAATATCTTGATAAATTACCGAGATACATATTTACTCAGTGTTAAATGACTTGTCCCTGTATTCTTACTTTTCTGGCATAGCTTATCTATTTTTCATGTTACATTAGGCAGCAAAATACAGCAATTTCACAAATGATTGCATTAAAATCATCTATCTAAGTGCAAAATTCGTAACAATACTTTTATGATATTATAGGATAAAAACAAATGCTGAGCCGTATTTTTATTTATTGCTTTTCATTACAAAAACAAAAAATTATTTCAGCTTTCTTTTGTTAATAAAAAAAAAGTATTCATTAAGATTTTTTGTAAGATTGAAATTTCATAAACAAATATCTCTAAAGGACAGAATAATTCTTTTGATTTCCATTTATTGTATATTGCTTGACTACACAGCTATTTCATAATTTTCGTATTTTAATATTAATTTATTACTATTTATATATTTCCTCCATCCTTTTGTGATTGTTATTATAGTTTTCAAAAATCTGCAATACTATTTTTTCATATGTGAGGGGATCATCCTTCATTTGAATTCTTATGACTTCATTATGTTTCTGAAGATGATGTTTTCCACCAGTGCCTCCAAGAGTTAAAAATATCATTCAGGAAGATTCCAGAACTCATGTCATAGAAGGAAATAGTACTGATATACAGTGTTACGTACATGGAAATCCTCTGCCTATTGTTTCATGGATGAAAGATGGAAAGGTAATGTTATGCGAACAGATAACCATATCTGGAATTTGTTCTGTTATTAGTGTTTTATTAAGTAGCATTTAAATGCCTGTATATATTTTTTATTTTACACAAGGTAAATTTTAATTTGTAAAGATCATATTTTGCCTTAAGGTAAAATTTTAAATTATATTTTGAATGTTTGTAGTTGACATGGTCTTTATTTAGAATTAAATTTCATTTGAATGGAAATGGGACGTAAGTCCTTTTAGTATCTGTTCGAAAATTATACAATATGTCTGTTATTAGAGTGTTTGAAAAATATGTACTTGTAATAAATCTGTGTGAGGCAAATGTTATTTCATTTCTGGACAAAATTATGTTTATTTAGATATTATAACCTCTTTTAAGGCAAATGATCATTCCTAAATCTTTATTTTAAATAGTCGAATTTTTAAAGAGACATATGCTATTTGAAGAGAATAAGTATGGTATAGTTAAGCTAATTTATATTGTTGTTTGCATATGGGTTCATAATAGGTTGAATGCTGGGGAAAAACCGATGATAGCTTGATAAAATTTATTTTACCAAAAGGAACACTTTTCAGTTCTGGAACTTTCCACAAAAATACTTGTACATCTCTTCTCGGGATCACAGAACACAATTAGTTCTTACAATTCAAACTACTAGGAATGTTGAGCACAATGCAATACAAAGTACAACTAAAGAGCAAGTCTCACTCAGAGATTTCTCAATACTCTATCGGCATTCTCACTCTGAACTGAGAAACTGATGTCCTGTCCGGTCTGATTTAGTTTCCCCCCCCCACCAATAAATCTCTAGTACCTTCCACTTCTCTAAATTACTGGAAGGATATAAGGGCTGGATCCAATTACAGTTACATGTAGGGATCAATTGCAGTTATTCACTTACAATACGAATTACAGTTACACAGTGACCAGACCCAAATGTTGCCAAACAGTCCCCAAGTTTGGAGGCTTATGCCTACTTCTTGCAAAATTTGGCAACAAATTAGTCACCAAAATCATCACCAGTAAATTTAACAATAGTTTAACTGTTTACCTCAATGTTAAATAGACTTGCCCCTGTAATCTTATTTTTTGGCACAGCTTTGTCTCTTTTAAGCATTTCATGTTACATTATGCAAACAAATGCTTCAGTTTCACCAAAATTATTTACATATATACAAAATTCATAATTATATTAATTTATAGTATTCCACTACATTTTGTTTTCCTTTTTAGGTATTAATTTCTGGTAAAGCTGAAAGATTGCAGTTTCTAGAAAACAACCAACTGCTACATATCGCAAATGTGCAAACTGAAGATGGGGGGCGTTATACATGCATAGCATCTAGCCCATTAGGAATTGAAGAGAGACATTTTAACTTGTTTGTTCAAGGTATAAGTTGTACTTCATTTTTATTTTCTCCAATACATATACAAATATGTATACTATATGTACACTGGTGTGCAAAACTTAAGCAACAGGTGTTCTTTTTGCCATAACTCTGCGAGAAATCATCTGAGAGACATGAAATTCAGAAATGAGAGAGAGCATTTTGTATTTAAATAATGACGAAAGATGGTTTCTCAAAAATGAATACAATGCGTACAGTATGGAATCAAACAAAAAAGGCTCACAGTATCATTACACATGATTGTCTGCACAAGAGGAAGAACAACAAGCAGATGTTCCTTAGTATGGGATATGCCCTCCCCTTACTTCAATGGTTGCTTCGCACCTCCTCTCCATACTCAGCACCAGATTATCCAACAGATCTAGAGGTAAGCGTACCCATTCCTCAATCAGCATTTGTTTCAATTGTTGGGTATTACCAGGAGGATGTGATCGTATCAAAAAGCATCTCCACACAGTATCCCACACATATTCTATGACATTTAAATCAGGAATACGTTGGCCAATCCATCTGAATGATATTTTCACTTTCCAATAGCTTCTGAATGGCAGGAGTCTGGTGTGGCCGGGCATTGTCATCCACAAAAATGAAGTCTGCTCCAATGGCACCTTGGAACAGACGCACATTGAGAAGGCTCACCTCCTGAAAATAGCAATCTCCGGTTGCAGAACCTCTGTTGAAAACGTGGAACTCCGCCCGTTCAGCATAATGCCTCCACAGACGAGAACGCCAGGACCACCGTAATGATCTCTTTCCGTGATGTTACTGGGATGAAACCGTGTCCCGGCCTCTCTC
The DNA here is from genome assembly GCA_000611955.2 of Stegodyphus mimosarum. NCBI lineage: Eukaryota > Metazoa > Arthropoda > Arachnida > Araneae > Eresidae > Stegodyphus > Stegodyphus mimosarum. Next base: position 438,337 of record KK118472.1, read on the forward strand.
CAAATCAACTGGCATTGAAAATCGCTTGTGGCACTAAAACGACTCTCATCCGTAAAGAGGACACGACTTCATTGATGAGATGTCCAGTTTTCGTTCTCCTTGCACCACTCTAAAGGTGGCGCCCATGGCCGACTTTCAAAGGGATATAGCGTGCAGGATGGCGGGCGAATAGGCCACCTTTGTGAAGGCATCTGGACACAGTAAACTGTGATACTTGTCACCCTGTTGCTGTACACAGTTGCTGAGTCATGGTGCTTGCTAACTGGTTTCGGGCTCTTTTTGCCTGTATGATGATATATCGGTCATCCACTGCAGTTGTTTTCTTAGGGTGGCCACCACCAACCTTTTTAACTTCTGTACCTATGATTTTGAAGGCCTTTCCAAGCACGTGAAACGATACTTTTGTTGAATCCGAACTCTTTAGCTACACTTTGCACACTACTTCTCTCTTCCAGCTTTCCGATCATTCTTCCACATGTGAAATCATCCAGGTCATTTCTTCTAGCCATATTTCAGAAAAGAACTCACTTGCACTTGCAGCAAATGTCTTTAATTGTGTCTCCATCCTTCCTTTTGTTGTAGTCCTAAGCTGAGCTCTCCGACTGCACGCATTTTGCGTACTCTCACACTGCTTGTGATGTTTTGTTCCTGACATTTGCATAAGCATGACCTTTCTACTGAATTGCGCGTTCATTGTACTGATCACAAGAACCTCTTTTCTGCAATTTCATGGCTATCTGGTTAAAATTTACATTGTTGCTTAAGTTTTACACACCAGTGTACTATATACTATAGTATAGTGCATGAAAGTATTCATATATTTTGAAAATTATTATTGTATTTAAATGTCATTTAATGATTTCAACAGTTAAAAAAGCTTGACATATGGGGTAATAGTAAGAAAAAATATTTTGTTAATAGAGAGTAGAGTATAATAACATATTGAACTGAAAGTATTCTTGCTTGTTTATTTCATTGAAATGAATTATTACTTAGAAATATCTTGTATATATGTTTGTAATTATATACAATAAGAGAAAATATTTGATTTTTTTTTATTATTTTTAATAATACTTATATATCTGACACCAAAAATATAAAATATCTCTCTCTTGTCTTTCAGTTAGCATTCAGTTTGTATATATATAAGCAGTGTCAATTGTTTTTCAAATTAAAGTAAATTTAACGTCCGAAAAGTATTGTAAGTATTGTTAAAACTACCTCTTACTGGTTATAGAGCAAATAGTCCACAGTAGTCCCTATTTTTATCCTGATGTTGCTTGTCAACAGTGATATTAAAACAATAATTTTGCTGTTAAGCTATGCCCCTTTGTAATTCTTGCAACTTATTTGCTTGTTGGTGGACTAGCATTGACTATCAGGGTAGCAGCATGGCTGACTGTGCTTGACCTGCAGTTAGAATGAAGCTGTTTCATGCATAAGAGCGATGCTTAGAAGAAAGGGACACGCAGAATGTTGCTTTGACATCCGGTGTCATGTCTCCACACTTTAAGATCTATTCACCATTACTTGGAAACTGTTGCAGCTTCATTCGGCTTGTAATCTTCTGACAGAAATACGTAGATGTAACAGTTAGTTCTGTAAATTGTTATTAATTTTTATAAATGAGGTGATGACATAGTGCTGAGTACAATGCAATAATACATTTATTGATCTAATATCATTATTGACAAATATATCATAATGACACTAAAAGCATGATTATGGATCATCTGTTACTGTTAATTTTTCATTGATTATTTTAATTTTCTTTGAGATTCAAAACTCCCTCTTAAAGAGAAATAGAATGTAATAAGTAATTACTGCATTAAAAATCATATGATAGATTTTGAAAACTTTTATGGAAATATGAATGTATGCTAAATTTGAACAACCAAAGTTGAAAACATATACCTATACACAGATAAGGATTAGTTAGACACAGTTTGAGAATGAAAATGAATGAATTGTGAATGGGTGTTAAGATTCTGATATATATATATATATATGTGTGTGTGTGTGTAATCAATTCAAAACCAATCTTAATTGCGTGCTGATAGGAGCAACAAGTATTATTGGTAATGCAAAATAAAATAAAAGTTAAATTCTATCCCATATTCAGTTCAGAATAAACCACATGCAAAGATTGGGGGTGGGGGACACAAGCACAGTGGTAAACCTGAAGAAGTAAGATGGCAAAATATGCTAAAAACAAAAAAATTTTTTAAAATGTAACTATCTTTTACTGAATCGTCATCAGGGAGTTGTTGCAAGGGAAGAAGTAAATAAATAAAATACACTCATGTCCAAAATTATCTTTACATACCCAAAAATGATGATATTCAATGAAATATCGAATCAATGTGATCTGTATTTGCAGGGAATGTGTGAAAACCAAGCCTAATTAGCATTATCCAATCAAAAGCAATCAAACGGTTTGTGATATGCAAATCTAGGCATTACGTTATCCAAGGGTGAATCAAGCGCTTTGTGCAAACTGAATATTTGAGTGAATTTCTGCAACATAGCGTTTGATTTCAGTGTGTAGGGACTCAAAGCGGTTTGTTATGGCTTTGAAGTATCATTTGGAAGAATCTGTAAAGTGGCGAATTATCGGCCGTTTAAAAGCAGGGCCGTCAATCATGGAAACAGCCACATGTCTGAATATTTCAAGACAGACAGTCTCTAAGCTATGGAAACAGTTTCAAAATGATGGAAGTGTTGTAAGGAGGCCTGGACAAGGTCGGAAACGAATGACAACTGCTTCTGAAGATCGGTATCTGGCATTAACTGCCCGTCGTAACAGAAAGGCTACTGCTCGCCAGTTAAGTTCAGAGCTTGCAGCCGCCACTGGAACTGTTGCATCACGGCAAACAATATACAGAAGGCTTAATGAAAAAGGCCTTTATGCCAGAAAGCCAAGGGTATGTGTTTTACTGTCTTCACAGAAAAAGAGGGATCGCTTTAATTGGTGTAAAGAACATCAAAACTGGACTGAACATCAATGGTCCCATGTTCTCTTTACTGATGAGTCGCGGTTTAGTTTAACTTGTAATTCTAAACGTGCTTACATCTAGAGGGAGTCAGGAACATGAAATGATCCCTCGAACATTGTGGAACGTGACCGTTTCGGTAGTGGAGGTGTGATAGTATGGGGTGGAATAATGATCGATGGACGTACGCCCCTACACGTGTTCAGCAACGGATCTGTGACAGGCCAGATATATCGGGATGAGGTCTTAGATCCTTATGTAAGGCTTTTCAGGGGTGCATATGGACCTGACTTTTTATTTATGGATGATAATGCCCGTCCACATCGAGCAAACCTCGTTGATGAATTCCTTGAAAGTGAAGACATTAAGCGAATACCTTGGCCACCAAACTCTCCTGACCTTAACCCGATAGAGAACTTATGGGACTACCTTGGAAGAGCAATTGCACGTATACATCCTCCTCCTAGAGATGTAAATGCTCTGAAGACGGCATTGCTGGAAGAGTGGAGATTAATTCCCCAAACTGTGGTTAACAACGTTATTTCCAGCCTTAAAACACGTTGTGATATGTGTGTACAAGTCAGGGGAGATCATATTCCATATTAAATTCGTAAGACTTAATTCTTTTTCTGAATCATTCCTTTTTTTCTTAACTCTCTTTGTCACACTTTATTACCATTTTTATTGTTTCACGCTACAATTTTATATCATATGAGGTGATCTTCAATTTTTTCTTTTGCATTTATGTGTCATCATGTTATGTATGATTCCACGAAAATTCATTAAATTATAAGTCATAGTCTCTGAGAAATCCGTGAATTTATGCATGTAAACATAATTTTGGACAGGAGTGTAGTTGGTTTCTGTACTGACAAGGACACAAATGTAAAATTTTAAAATAATCTTAGAAAAACAATCAAAATAGTCTGTGTTTAACAGTCCACTCCATATAGGGCAAAGTAAGCAGTGCAAAAATTGTAGCATAAAAAAAGAGACAAATTCAAAACAATTGTGTAACAATGGACAAATTTAAATGAAATGGACCAAGTCCAGAAACAAAACAAGCAAAAATAATAATCCAACTTTTGAAAAAACAAAACCATATGCAAATTTTTTAATTCAAAATTTGAAAAACAAATATAGATGCAACTTTTGGAAACATATAGGATGAGTTAAATGAAAGCATAACTCGTAAACAAAGCTAAAAATTTGTTTATTTTTTATTATTTTTTATTTATGTATTTATTTATTTTTAATATTTAGTGGACTGAGTACAAAAACATGTAAATCAGAAGCATTCCAACATAAACAAAAATTAACAAAAAAATTCTGGTCTTAAAAAATATAAGATAAAATATAGTATACTTATAAAAATAACATTTAGAAGAGTAAGTTCTTAAAATCTGTAACATAAAAGTAACAAAATTTTCAAATGGTAAAATATATTTTTATACTCCTGTATAGTAGTAGCAGAACCTTATATATATATATCTTCTAAATTTATGGATTTGTAAGAAATTA
>KK118472.1:443034-482734 GCA_000611955.2 Stegodyphus mimosarum
ATATGTGTTTATGGATAGATAAAATTTAGAACCAATTTTACAGAAAGACCCAAAAGAAGTTAAATTTAATACCAATAAATTTCAAAATATCCTATAAATATGCAAAATAAAAATTAAAGAAATGTAAACTGAAAGCTAAAATTATAAAAACCTGAAAAAAATATACCAAAACAAGGAAATATATATATATAATATATAAAAGAAGGGAAATGCAATCAAATCTAATATAACATTATCAAGAGGATAATGATGTTATCTTCTTTTATACAGTACAAAGTCTGAGTTGTCCAATATCCAGAATGGTCTAAAATCTGGACTTTAAAGCCACAAAACTTTTTTTTTTTTTGGTATGCTTTATGCATGTGCATTTGATTTTTCCTTCCGTAATAAAACATTTGGAGAGACCTGATTCTTAATTTCATTTCGACACTAAATAAAATATCTCCTTATTGAAGAAACAATCATGTAAGCATAAATTTGTGAGATTAAAAATTTGGCTGCGTATATGCTTGGCATACATCTCAAACCAAAACATTCTACATAGGAATAGCGTTGATTTTATACCCTTGATGCCAACATGGCGAATCATTATTTATTATATTTTGCTTTCATCACCGTATGCTTATCAATACATAACAGTTTCAGTAATGACTCATGCAGCAATGTCTAATTTTTTTTTATATAAGTAATTGAATAACAAGAGTATGGCAACTTTTATGCTAACATTACGCTTGGCAAAGAGTACAGATTTAAGTTAAATGCAATAAGAAATGCTGAAGAGGAAAAATTTAACAAAAATTTCTTTTCATATGCTAAAAATAGATTTTGCTAATGGAAATCGTAGGCCAAAAGATTACATTTAGTGCTATTTGAATTAAGAATAACTGATATGCTATTCATATAACCCAGAACCGGTTTCTTAGCACATATGGCCGCACCAGATAGCAGAATTTAAGGAAGTTAAAATTTTTGAAATTTGGAGAAGCACCAAGCATCAAAATTAAGGGATGACAAAATTTGTATAATTTAGGGAAAGCACTGGGATTCAGAGTTTCGGGTAGGTGAAAATTTAGAACTTAGGAAGGTGCTTTGTAGCAGAATTTAGAACCCACACAGATTGCATCAGGCAGTATCTAGTGGTGGCCCTGCATAAGCGTTAAGTATATCTAGGAGTTTATTTATTCAGGAATCAGATTAATCTGAAGCATGTGCAAGAAATAGATGTAGGTATAACAAATAACTAAACTAATACAATTCAGGCTTAATTCAGTATGCAATAGAAGCAACACAAAATTTAATGGAATCACTTGTCTTTTGTCGCCAATCTCATGCTACATAGCCAGTAATGTATAGTGGATGCTCTAAAGCTAGGCTAAAATTATCTTTACTAATTCTAAGGAATTTTAATTAATAGAGCAGACAGCACTGCTCCTTAATCTTCTAATTTGATTTAGGTTATTATTTTTTGCAGACTGTTATTATTACAGGAATTTTATAAAAGTAAAAGCTTAAACTTTTGGTTATGTCGAAAAGAGTTTCTAATTCTGGAGCTGCCGAAGGATCTACAAAGCGAAAGCATGTTTTGATGCCCAATAAACAAAAAGTGGAATTGTTGTAAAAAATGGATAAAGCCATATTCGTCTCAAACTTATGCGAGGAGAATGGCATTGGAAAGTCAACTGTATATGATTATAAGAAAAATGAATTTTTTGTGGATTCCGACATCCCACTCGCAATGAATAACAGAAAAATTGTTCATTATGCTAAAAAGTGACGATCATGACAAAGTGATGATTGAATGGGTCAGACAGCATTGCAGCGAGGGCGTGCCATTGACGGATCCAATGCTAATGGCTCAAGCCAAAGTATTTCATGAAGAAATGAACTTAAAAGCTGAGTGCACATATACAACAGGTTGGTTAATCAAATTTAAAAATCGCCATGGTATAAGGCAATTATGTCAAATGACTTGTGTATTTTTGTTATCTGTTTATATGTGCAAAATTAATATGTTTTCTAACCTAATTAAAGTAGTGGTTGTAAAAATAGGTATATATTCTTTGTCCTTGCATCAATGTATGTCTCTACAGAATGATGCCTTTACAATCTAAGGTAAAACAATGTAGCATGTACAAAACATGAAACAAATTCAAGTATTTGGGCTATGCTGATTAAAATTTGGCAGTCTGTTAAACATAGACATCACCTGATACTAAATAAAATTTCTCGTTGATAAATTATAAATAGTTTTGGAAATACCTACTAGAAAAAAGTATATTTAATACAATCTTTGCTGATATATTGTAATTACGTTAAGTTTCATTTTTTATTATTGAAATATTAATGGCAATTTGGATCTTACAGAACAAAAATAAAATTTTATTTCAGTTCCTCCTAAAATTTATGATGATTTGAATACTGACTATATTGCCCATTTAAACAAACCACTGATAATTCATTGTGAGGCAGAGGGTAATCCAAAACCGGTTGTAACATGGATGAAAAATGGTGTTTTCCTGGAGCCATTTGCAGACCCAAATCTTCATTTTCTTAAAGAAGACTCTGCCCTTTTAATTCGCTTAGCAAGAATAGAAGACTCAGGAAAATACACTTGTGTTGCATCGAGTTCAGCTGGACAAGATGAAAGGAATTTTGACATTCATGTACATAGTAAGTTTTCTTTTTGCATTACTTTTATACTTTTACATTCCTACAGCTGGTATTTTTGTTTCCATTCAAGTTATATCTGATTTTTATGCAAAATGATTAACTCTCATTTCTTGAATTACCTGAAAAGCTCAGTGGTTTTGTTCACACAGATATTTCACATTTTATATCTCACTTTAAATTATAAAAATGTGTATAATTTCTTAATAGAGAAAAGTTTTATATTTTGTTATAAAAGTTTTATATAACTTTAATCGTATTAAAGTACTGTATTTCCTGGAATTAGTCATAAATGATCAGTAAAATTATGTTAAAGATTTGTATAGATGGGAAAATATAAATAAGTATGCAGCTGTACTTTTAAATACATTAATAGCTAAGCTTTGAAGATTTTGCTACAAATTCATCAATAATATCAGTTTGTTATTGTAAACCTTTGTTTTTGGTGATACTATTTAGACTTTTACTAATAATTATTATTTCAAAATAATTATATATTTAATATAATATGACAGCATTTACATAGTGTTATTATCTTTTACAGAAACAATTCAAATATCTGTTTTCAGGTAATAAATGATTAAATGCATAATGCTGTAATATTTTACTGTTACATAAAAAAATTGTTTATAACAGAATTTTCTGAAGAATGGGGAAAATATTGAAACAAAACTTACTTGTTATGCAGAGTGTTACAAAATATTAGAGCTTCAGAGCCAAAATTTGATATTATTTAATAAAGTTTGATATAATAGTATATGCATATTAAATATATATGTCTGGTAATCAAAAAGTCATGCACATCAAACTTTTAAAAATTGTGATAATTCCAGAATGTATATTAATGGCAAATTCTTTCAATGGATGATACCTCCATGCTGTTATAACTAATATATTACTTGAAAATTCATTTACAGATTGTGCTGTTAATTTTGAAAGCCATCTCTTTGATGCAAAAAGGAGATGAGTTTTCCCTAAAGAAAAAAATTTTTTAGAATTTAGCATTATTTTACAATGCATTTTTACAAAAAAAGTTGTTGAAGTGATTAATGTGACTTTCCCAAATGTTCATGGTCTAACAAGGCAACATTTTTCTGCTTAGCAACCTAATTTTGATGTAAAAAAAGCATTTGCCATAAGAAACAGTTTGTGCACTTCCACGTGATAAACTGATGGTGTCAGTTTTCTCATACTCTTTTTTCGTGACTGTAATATTTTATTGCCATTTTGTTTGACCTCCGAAAAAATGAGCGACCATTTCATTTCTTATGGTGGATGCTTCCAGCTTCTCAAAAACAGGTTAACAAGTAATTAGATTATCTTGTTAGGTTCACAGAAAAAGTGTTTTTGAAAATATCTTTAAAAGATTCAACAACTTTTTTGTAAAAAAGCATTACAAAGTAATGCTCAGTCAGTTATAAAAAGTTCATTCTACTTGGGAAAAGTCATCTTCATCCTGCCCAAATAAATGGCATTCATATGTGTTTTGGAATTTAGACAATTTTTGAAAATTTCATGTGCATGACTTCTTAATCACTTAATGTGTGTGTATATACATATATATATATATATATGTATGTATATATATGTAGAGAGGCAGAGCATGTGTATGGTTTCATAATGGATTGAATGCACACATAACTGATGTAAGTGTGATAGAATTTATTTTTCCAAAAGAAACACTTTACAGTTCTAGAAACTTCCACAAAAGTACTCGTACAGCTCTTCTCAGTATCACAGAGTACAATAAGTAGTTACACTTTAAACTACTAAGGATGCTAAATATAGCAAAATGCAGAGTGCATATAAAAGGCGAAGCTCATCATGAGATCTCTCAATACTTTGAACGCAATGCTGAACTAAACAACTGAACTAATGCTGGTGACTCTGTAACCCAGGAGAGTCCTGGGTTACAGAGTCACCCCCTTCACTGAAAAATCCCTAGTACCTTCCATTTCTCGAAAATGCTGGAAGGCATATAAAGTTACATATTAGGGCAGGTATGGTTGCAGATACATATAGGGATCAGTTATAAATATTTAATTGCATTTGTACAGGAACCTGCCAAATTTGGCAACAAAAATTAGTAACCAAAACTACTGCCAGCTTGGCATTATCTTGCCAGTTTAGCGAGATAGTCATTTACTTCAAATAGACTTGCCCCATATTTTTCCAGTAGAGCTTCACTGTTCAGACTTTTCGTGCTACATTATAAAAAAGGTAATACAATCTCACATATATATATATATATATATAAATTATATACATATATATATATGTGTGTGTGTGTCTATTAACAATTATTCTTAACATATTGTGACAATTATATATATATATATACAAAATTTGTCACTATATATATAAGTATGTACGTATGTGTGCTTACAAACACTGGCTGATATATATATATATGTAAAGAAAATAATTAGAATTGTATTAAATTTTGGAGCAAAAATTAGGCACCAAAGCAGGTTACATTAGGTAAATACTAAAAATTAAGAAAATTAAATCGCATTTAAGGTAAATTTGGCTAGTTTAAATTATTCAAAAATTGTTAATTGAAATAACGTCATCTATGTATCTGTAAGTGAAAGAAAATTTCTGTAATGTGGAATCAGTTACTTTTTGTAAAAACGTTCATTCTCTTACAGATAAAGTAAAGGTTAGAAATTTATTTAGAATAGCTGGTACCCCTTAGGATTCCATTAATTTGCAGAAGGATGGAATTTGAAAACTGCATGTAGTTGTATAAAAACGTACATAGATGAAAAATCTTTCCATTTAATGTTATCCAAAACTGTAAATAAAATTGGAAAAAGTTTAGGTAAATTTCTTTCAGTGAAAAGAAATACTGTCAAATCTCGCTTAATGAAAACATCTCCCAAAATGAGTGATTTGCATAATGAGAAGAATAAAATGTAAAAAAAAATTACTTGCTCAACAAGTGATGTTTCGCAGAACGAGTGATGTGGAGATGTGACATAACGTCACATGAAGGATGCTGCCTCCATCTTGCGTATCAGTCTGTGTCTGTCTCTCATTCTGCTAGCATTTTACTGTCGCTTAAGTTGTATTCAGAGATATTATTGTGTATTTTTTAGTGCAAAGTTTCAACATGCTTGTTCCTAAAGAAAATACCGCAAGAAGACAAGTAAGAGAAGAAAAATCACCATAGAAATCAAAATGCCAAATCACTGAGAAACAGAAATGAGGTGTGAGTGTGGTTGACCTAACATGGACATACAATCGATCTACATCAATGATTTACAACATCATCAAAAACAAGAATAAGATTCAGAAGATTGATGCTGCAAAAAATTGTCGCAAGTATTTTTACGTAATGGCCATGTTGATAGATTGCTTCTGGTATGGATTAACAGAAATCAAACTCAAGGTAACATTATTAATAAAAAATGTAATTTGTGAGTAGGTGAAACTAATTTTTGCTGACTTCATTCAAAAGACTCCAGAATCATCACCAGACAAAGAAGAACCATTCAAGGCAAGCCAGGGGTGGTTAGAAAGGTTCAAAAGAAGAACCTGCATCCACAGCATCGTGAGACATGGGGAAGCGGCAAGCTCAGACTTAAAGGTAGCCAGGAACTTCATCAGTATATTAAAAAAACTTGGGAACTCTGAGAGTTATCTGCTGCAGCAGGTATTTAACTGTGATGAGACAGGTCTCTTCAAGAAATAGATCCTGAAGCTAACATATATTACAGCAGAGGAGAAGGCATTGCTGGGCCATAAGCTAATCAAAAATTGTCTCATGCTGCTGTTTTGTGCAAATGCAAGTGGGGATTTGGAAATTCAACCACTGTTTGTTTACTATTCATACAATCCATCAAGCTTCAAGAAATATAAAGTCTAGAAGAGCAGACTAAATGAGATGTGGAGTTTTAACAACTAGCCTTGGATGGCATCTTTTTAGATTGGATCAATTAAGTGTTTGGTCTATATGTAAAAAAATATCAACTGTGATGAATTTGCCACTTTGTACTTTGCTTGTTATGGATAATGCTTCTGAATTTCCTCTAGGATTAGAAGATGACTTCCCTGAAGAATTTAAATTCATCAAGATCCAGCTCCTGCTTCTCAACACCACTTCTTTACTGCATCCGATGAACTACCACATCATTTCAAATTTTAAAATGTTCTATGGGGCTCTTCAAACATTGTTTTGTGGTACATGAAGGAATTAGTCTTATTCTCAGAGAGTTCTGGAAAGGACACTTTCACATTGTTGCCTGCCTCAGGATGATCAACAATGCATGGGAGGAGGGTCACCGAGAGAACCCGTGTTTTTGCAAGAACTTTGGTTGGACAGCTTTGTCGAATATGACAACAAGGTACAATAGAAGAGAAGCATGCCAATGTGACAATCAAATTCGCTGAAACAACCTTGTATTTGGCGTACATTTACAAAAAAAAGGTGTGATTGAGTGTTTTTTTTTTGTAAATGTACACCAAATACAAGGTTGTTTCAGTGAATTTGAATGACAACAAGGTGTTTGACCAAATGCATGCCGAACATCTTTGGCCAAAATTATGAGACTAGAGGCAGGTAGCGATGAGCTAGTCAAAGAATATAGCCAGGAAATGAATACTCAAGAACAAATGGAGCTGCTTTCTATGTCACACAAGAAATTGTGGAGTAGATTTCTTTGGCGGAGAGGGGGACAAAGTTGTAGGGAGACTGTTCAAACCAGCCTCAGCAAACAAACAATCTTCTCGTAAAATAAGGGAGATTATGAAAGCATTGGAAACTGTCGCATCGTGATTTGAGAATCATCAACCTTATAGGGCAGTTTCCACGAATTCAGTTCCATTTATAAGGTTGATGGCTATTTAACAGTGGAAATTTATTGTGCTAGAAATTTATTTAACAATAATGCTGTGTCTCATTTTTGCCGGATTTCAAGCATGAACAAAAACAAATGGCTTTAGGCAACTTTCTTGTAAGAAAAGGATGTATTATGAGTAATAAATTATATTATTATAAATTTGTTTGAGTACTGTATTTCAGAATGGAATGCATCAGGAATAACCAACCTGTATTTACTACACTTAAAGCATTAAAATACAAAGCATTCAGGGCTATTTAAAGTAATTTCCTGATGAAATATTGAATTTTTAATTTGAATGTTAGAATAAAAATTAGAAGTAGCAATTGCTTAAACAATATAGTTTTCAGAGTATTTGAGCCATTTGTCTTTTTTACAATCTTCTTTTTAATAACTGGTAAAATTGACTTTGTTGGTATTAATTTTAAATGGCATATTTTTGTACATTCCTGGAAAGAAAAAAGGTGTTTTATAAAATGCACAGCTTTTCTTGTGTAATTAATGCTAAACAAAGTTTAAATTTTTATTATTTATTAAATTTGGTGTGTACCCATCTTCCATTCATTATTAAGCATGCTGAAGTATCATATTTATTATTTTAAGCTCCAGCATCTATTGATAAGGAAAATCTAAAGCATGATTTGCTGACTGTAATCAACCAAACAATTGTATTGCAATGTCCTGCATTTGGAATACCATCTCCTGCTGTATCATGGTTAAAGGATGGTGAAGTTCTTCAGTCAAGTATAGATTCAAAGCACCAAATTTTAGAAGGTATTTTTCATTTTTAATTCTACTAAAAGCATTTCAAAATAAAAATTACATTCTTCTATCTGTCACGTTTACAATTCTGTCTCTTTACAGGTGGAAAAGTTCTCAAAGTAAATTTTGCCAAACAAAGTGATGAAGGAAAATATTCTTGCATTGCATTTAATGATGCTGGCACTGATACTGCAGAGTTTATTGTTGATGTGATGAGTATGTATAAAATTTGTTTTGATTGCTTAAAATCAGTTTTAGCTCTTATGTTCATTTAAAAAAAGTAACAAATTTCAGTTACATATGTAACAGTGTCCTATCCAAGAGCTGTATGCTCCAAGATTTACCATTTTTTCCATATAGCAGGTACGTCAGCTTCTGTAATAATCAGGGGAGTTGACTTACCTGTTGTACGTAACGACATATCTTGTTAGTTAGATGAATTTTAGAGATATTTATCCCTTAACATCCTGTAGAAGCTCAGAAATGATAATGCAGATACCCTTCCTATAATCGGGATGCATGTCTTGTAAAAAATCATCACATGAACTTTGCTTACTCAGAAATTTGCCATCATTTTCACTACAGATGCACTATGCTGTGCTTCAAAATGTTAGAATTTCTTGAGAAAGAGACCTAATTTTTTATAAATTATATATTATCTTGCATATTTTCCACCCTAGTATTTTAATGCCATTTCTGAATTTTTTTTAAATATTCACAAAATTTTCTCCTTCTTCAGTGCATTTAGAAAATGAGCTCCCCTGAATTTTAAGAATAGATAGATTCGTCCATGTAGTGATTGTTTTTGTCTTACTAACAAAGGCAAATTTTCAGTACCTGTAAATGTCCCTTATTCTTCTAAATATTAAATTTTATGCCATTATAATGCAAGAACCAATCAATCACAGAAAGGCAAATACGAACTGACATTCAGTCTACAATTTTGCCAACTCATCTTCACATTAAGGTTCTGTAATGATTTATGGATGATTTGAGGATTAAGAAAACAATACAGAGGCTGTTCACACACTTTTTAGAGGATTTTGTTTTGCTGTAAAAAAAAGATTGTCGGCTTGGAATTATTTTTTTAATTGCAACTGTATTCTTTAAAGTATAAGTTATCATTTGCTAAAGTTTGTTTTTGTGCAAAATGGCGCTTTTGAAGAATGGAAGGCAATATTTGTGCTCTTTCCAAAGAAAATTATTCTTTTCTAGTTATTAAAAAATGCTGTGAAAGCCATGGTTTTCCGATTTCTAAAGCTATGATAAGGTAATATTGTCAACAAGAAAGGAGAAAAAAAATCAAAGTTTGGCTTCAAGTGGAAAAATTGTTTCCAAGGAAAAAACGGAATGCTTTGAATGTTGAAAAGGCAAGATCGTTAATGTTAAAAGAAAATCTGCCAAGTCAAAGGACAGTTGCAAAATCATTAATATACTCAGTGTCAACCATAAACAAGGTGATTAATGCTGATTTGAATCTTAAAAAGATGAAACTACAATGTGCATCATTTTTCTTCATGGCATATCACCAAATGTTGAACATGTTGCAGAATTCTGTATAAGAAACATTATGACTGCAATAAAAGGAGAGAAATTCATTAAAGAGAAGAGAAAAATCTTAAAACATGGTTCAAAGAATCTAAAAACAGTTTTTCAAAGGGATTTATGATTGCTGCTGGTTTTTCATATAATGGTGAATTTAAAATTATTTATTTTGTAGTGGAGAATAATGTTAAGATCAACTCCAGATATTATCAGGAACATATTTTATACCAATTTTCAAATAAGAAATACTTTTTTATCATCCATAGTGTCATCAATCAGTAGAATTGCATGAAGACAAAGCAAGCAGCCACACATCAAAATCCTCTGTTAATTTACTGGGAGATAAACAGTGTAATACAAAGGGGTCCCTAGGTCAGAGACCTTACCCCCAATCGAATAACTTGGGCAATTTCAAATAAATACTTTACAATAGCTGAAAAATTATTTAAGTGTACTTAAGAATAATTAGTAGTTTGATTCATTTGTAACTAAGTGAAAGAATCTTAAAGATGTAGTGACCATATTAAGTAGTTTATATTTTTTTTTTCAAAAAATATAAGAAAAGATTAAAGTGTTGGCGATCGCAAAAACTTAGTAGAGAATTTGACCTAAAGCCCTTTTCGAACTTCGGAAAGCTGTTCAAGAGAAATTGGATGAAATGCCTTTCCCGATTCCGCAAAAGGCTTTATTGTCTTAGAAATTATGAGTAGAAAGATACTGACGAATATTATCACTTAAAAGTTTTATTATTTAACAGGAGATTGTCTATCAGAACATTTAAAATTTTAGGTAAAATATTTTTGTAAATATAGTGAAAATCGTTTAAAAAATGTTCGACAAACCTACATAAATTAAAAGGAAATAAAAATGAAGCTATCTTATTAACTATTGTAATGTTAATATTACTATGTATTCTTATTGGAATGTAGATCTCTTTCAAAGAATAACATTGTGATGATTACCTCTAACTTATTAACGATTTTTTCATTTGCTATGTGCTTACTGTAACCACATCCTTCAGAAATTAAATTATTTGCATGGTTTTCCCCTAACAATTTTTGAATGGTTAAGTTAGCAAAAAAAGGGGGGAGGAATATGGTATTTTGATTTTAGTGAGCAGTTATTTGAGTCAGCAGTTTTAGTTACCAAGAAATATGAGGTGATTGTTAAACAGACCCTATATGAAAATTCATTTTAAACTGCCAATGTCTTTTTTTTTCCTTTGATGATTATAACTGTGTTTTTGAAGGAAAAACTTGAAAAAGATAGATTACTGTAAATCAGTAAGAACTATTCTTTATTTTTTAATTTCTTTACCAGTGTTCTGCACATGTGAATAAAACCCTTCCATCTCCATTGCCTAAATCTGGAGTTCCAGCAAAAAGAAAAGTTCCTATTCTCTTAAAATATATTTTTGATGGGCATAAAGAAATTTACCTCTTATATCTAATAAAATTTTTCAGTGGGAAAAAAGTAATTAGAAAACCATTTCTGTGTTGATTCTGATACAAGTATCAATGTTTGATAGACTAAGTGATTTTAATATATTAGAAGTCTAAAAAGGTTTAATTATGTTTAAAAATGGGTACAAGATTCTATCAGCATTGCTTTATGTTTCATAAATAAATGAAAATCACATTTCCATGTAATTTTTTGTTTTGTTTTGTTTTGTTTTCTGCTTATGTAGCTTGATGATACAACTTTCCTTATATCTGTATTTCATAAATATAATAGTCAAGTAAATGATCCTTCACTTAAATTTATAAGGTATATCTCCCACATTTTTAGCGTGCCTTCGTGGTGTAATGGTCAGCACACTGAGCCGGTATTTCAGAGGTCCGTGGTTCGATCCCCGGCGAAGGCATTGCATATTTTTCATCTCTCTTGTTCCAAAAAAATACCTAATGTCTCTACAAATTTCTTTAATTAATTTGTGACTTTATTAAGAAGAATTTAAGTGATGTTTTTTAGAAATAATTACTGACTGAAATAAATAACTTATTTGTTGATTTCATGCATTTAAATTCACATGCTATTTTCAGTACCATTTTTATCAAAATGTGCATTTCCTTATTTACTTCCTTATTTATTGCATGTGACTCCTCAGTTCCTGTTTTGTTATCCGTGTCAAAAAAGGGGGAGGAAGGGAAACCCTTAAATAGAGTTTTGTTAATGTAAAATTATTTATATTAAATATAAATGGAAGTAAAACTGTAGTGGTAGATGTAACAAATGTGCATTTCTTCTTTCTTTAATAGCATGTATGATATTTAGTCGAATTACTCTTGTCCCATTTTTGAAATACAAAGTCTGATATCTGGAGTCGTTAAGACTTTTCTGATTCTGGATTTCAAAAATTTCCGAATTTTAAGTCATCAATTTAAAACTAGTAATATGACAGACAGAAATTGTAAAATTGAAAATATGAAATAATTACTTATGAAATGATGAAGTATTTATGACCTTTAAGAGAATCAAAATTTACTGAAAAAGCTCATTATTTATTTGATT
Source organism: Stegodyphus mimosarum (assembly GCA_000611955.2). NCBI lineage: Eukaryota > Metazoa > Arthropoda > Arachnida > Araneae > Eresidae > Stegodyphus > Stegodyphus mimosarum. The sequence goes on from KK118472.1 coordinate 455,364, forward strand.
GTTTCAATAAACCAGGGATTTTCAACAAAGTGGTTATTCTTCCCTCTGGGGATGTCTTAGTTTCAGGGGGTATGGTCAGCCTATTATTTAACTATTATGTATTTAGTTTTAGTTTTTGAATATAAAAACTACTTTTATTCAAGTTTTGGTATTTACTAACAGTATCTACATTTTTTGTTATTTAATGTATAAAACAGGTTAAAAAATCATCTAAATCTAAATAAACGTTAGTATTTGTTTTTCAAATTTTGGAAAGAGGGCAATAAGCAGTGGTGAAAGGTATGCATGGGGCAAGAAAGGTTGAGAATCTTAATCATTAAATCTTTCTTTCAGTGTAAGTTGTTAAGCTGCTAATAATTCCTTTTTAATTTTAAAGACAGAAACAATTTCATCTTCATTTACAAAGTTCCATTGTTCAAGTCCTGTAATTGCCCACCTCTCTTCCTTTACCATCAATCTCTCAGAGGATGTTTGGCTCGCCGCATATTTAGAGTGCCAATATGCCACATACACACAATACCATCCATGTCTTTTCCATAATTCGAACCCGTGCCCTATGGCACGGCAGTTCACGACGCTGCCGCGCCATTGAGCAGCTGTTATTCATTACAAATAGGGTATCTGAATTCACTAAAAAATACAAAAAGCTCCTTTTTCTATTTTTCTAGTATCATATTCCTTCTTTAGTTTTGAAATAAATAACATCCTCTATCCATTTTATGTAGCAATTCCATTTTTGCTTGACTGGCATCAAAATATACTTTCATGGCATTTGCCATGTGTGATTCTGTAGACACAGTGTGATTCCATATACAGCATGTGTTTGAAAGTGACATGTTTTGATATTACCTGTGTGTCACCTGATGTGACAGCACGCCTGTTTTGTCTTGAGTACTATATTCTTTCTTCCTAAACTTTGTTGGGAGGAATAAATGCTGGTGGTCCAGATATTAGATTATTCAAGGTACAGTACAACTCCAGTTATCTGAACTCCAAGTATCCAAATCGCTTTCAGAATTTAAGGAAAAAATTAAGAGGGAAATGTGCTACAATTCACAAAATAATGATTCTGTTTACATGCGCTGTTGTCCTTCCCTCCGTGAAGCTGGTGTAGGCTTAGCACGAACATCATTGGGAGGATGAAACACCATCTTATAGTGTAGTTCTATTATTGGCTACAGTACTGTCGTCTATCACCAGGTAGCCAGGCCGGCCTACTTGTTACTGTTCATTATAATTACTAGTCAATTGGTGTGTCATTGACTTGCTACAGTACTGTGACGGTACTCTTTTGCGTCGGTGTGTTGTTTTGTTTCTGAAAGCATTTCATCATTTACCATGGCTCCTAAAAGAAAATGTTTTGTGTTATCATTAGCAGATAAACTAGAAATTATGGAGCAATCAGATAAAGAAGTTTTGAGTAAACAGATAATACAATTGATAATACACCAACACACCCCACCAGAGAATTGTTGGAAAGAGGGAATGGCCAGTTTACAACTATCTTTTTATCGCCAAACATCACAAGGTTGTTGCAGCCAATGGATCAGTCTCTTATCGAAACCATGAAACGCCATTACAGAAGGAAACTTTTGGTAAATGGTGAAGACGAAGAAAATGTGTTGGCTAACCATAAAAAAATAAACTTAAATCATTGCACTTACATGGTGGAAGCTTGGAGCTTTGTTAAGGCAGTCACATTAAGACATGCATGGAACAAGTTGAAAGACATATTAACTGAAGAAGAGTAGGATAAATATGCACAAGAAAAGGAAAGGGAAGAGACAGGAGAAAATGAGATGATGTGTCACTTGAGGAATTAAGAAACTTTCTTTTGAAAATTCCTGGATACTCAGAAGTTAGTGCTGAGGATACAACAGAATGGATGGTGTGTAATTACTCAGACCCTGAGTTTCAGATTCTAAGTGATGATGAACTTACTGAAAGTGATAAAGAAGAAAGTGTTAAGGAAGAAGATGACCTTAATGTCGAACTTAAAACAGACACAGGACCATCAACTAGAGAAACATTTGCCGACCTTGAAACTGCGTTGAACTGAATGGCTCACCAGCCTAAGTATGACCATGTGCAACTTCTCATTGTCAAGTACATGCACGACTTGGCTGCCCAAAAGTGGATGAAGACAGTCAAACAGCTTACTTTGACTGATATGTTCAGCAAGCAGTGACTTTCGGCATTTGTAGTACTGTACAGTATTCTATATAACATGTATGTAAAAGTATTGTCTTTCCATTTTAATTAATTAAAACTTCTTTTTCTTTAAAAATAGTTTTTTCTCCCATTTTCAGCATACAGTAATTAATGTGTATGAGACCCTTCTTCGGAAAAAATCCAATTATCCAAATTTTTGATTATGCAAATGGATGTGCAGTCCCAATTGATTTGGTTAATTTGAGTTCTACTGTACTGTACATCCAGATTCTGGATTTTGTATTTACTTCCAAGCTTTGTATGAGCTATTTCTTGTTATTCTGTACATACTTCGATATTTCAATCTATATCTATATCTAGTTTACTGTCAAAAGATACCTTTATATCTGTTTCTTATCTTATAAATATTAACTTAATTGATTTCTTTCTTTACAGTTCCACCACAGATGAGCCCATTGATGAGCCAACAAGAACTGAAAGCTCATGAAGGAGAAAGTATAATTTTAACATGCCCACTTATTGATTCCAATTATACACATACAATCACATGGGAAAAGAATGGAAGAAAATTTAGCAGTGGTACTACTCACCCACATATAGAATTTTCTCCTGATAACAAAAAAATTAGAATTATGAAGTCTCAAGCACAAGACACTGGTATTTACACTTGTGTAGTCAGTAATTCTGCTGGTACCACAGAATATGAAATGAATGTCTTAGTCCATGGTAAGCATTTTTCTGTTTGAGTTTTCATTCTTAAAATATTATGTCTAATCTTTTCTTTTCTTTGCATATATGAAAAAAAAATATTTGCTGGTATCTTGTTTAATTTATTTAATTATTCAGCAGATTGACTTTTGAATAGTATTACAACCTAATTAAGTTCTTACTGAATCAAAGAAGATAATTACTGAATTCTTATGGAATTCTTTACATTTAAAACTGATATAATCAGTTAGAAGGCATTACTAATAATTAAAATGTTTTGATTAAGAATAGTTATAAACATAGTGAGCAAAGTAAGAACAACAAGATATACAAAATGCCAAATTTGCAAATGAGATTTGGTGCATCTAATTTGGAGGCTTATTTATTTTATTGGGGGACTATTATTCAAATGTATTAAGAATGCTACTAGAACTGCAAATTGGCAGCTGTGGAGAAAGTTGAAAACGCTTTAAGAGAGGAATTTTGAACAATAAATGATGCTGCACATCATCATATATATATATAAAAAAAAAGTTATTGCATTGAAAGTATACGGTCAGTCATCCAATACATCATTCAGTAACTGATTATTGATTCACTGTTCTAACCAAGCTCAACTCTGACAAAAATCCATTTATTTTATTTATTTATCAGCAACATGTAATTGATTAAAAAATTGTGTTTTGGTCTGAAGAATCCTCTTTTCCTCTTTATTTCTTTTGAGGTAGCTCTTTCCATTGATTTGGTTATTGTTTGCCACCAACAAATAATGTGTAGTGTTTGTAGAAACATTCGGCAATTCTAGAAATTGAAACTTCAGTTGTATTGGAATCACTCAGTCATATTTAACATCATTTTCAGTATCAGTTATTATCTCAGACTGCTTGACAATCCATAGGATATTGCCTTGATTAGGTATGGTCCTTTAAAATGATATGTAATATTAATAGCTTGCTACTCAAATAGATGGAAGCAACATAAAAGTTTTTCTTAGACATTTTACTTTTTTGTATAAAAATCTTTTAAAAAAAAAACTTGATTCTTTAATGCTTAAATTGTCAGTTGCAATGCATTCTACTATTTAAAACTTAAAAAAAAAGAGAGCGAGCGAAAGAAAGATCTCCATTAACTTGATTCTGCTTAATATTATCATTACTAGTATTGGTTAAATTAATTTTGAAAAAATCTCACTTTCTGAAAATATTTTTTAACACAGCTTGAGCTAATGCTTTCTGTAACTTCTGATGTTTGACAAGTTGCATATAAAATGGTCACAGATTTAGCTGATCAGTGGTTTGTGGCGCAATAACTGCCTTCATTACATGATTTTGAATGCTAGAATTATTCGTTGATCTTTAACGGCTGGTACACAGATGTGTAACGTTTGGTAGGGAAAAGGTATTTTTACACTTTTCACATTTTTCATTTTAATTCCATTTGCATGGGATTAGGAGGTTATCCATAGTGAGCAAAACTTTTGATATAAATGTTGCAAATTAAGTCAGCAGTTTTATCATAATTTCAGATGTCATTCAAACTGATTTATTGAATTTCCACATCACATTATGTTTATTAATATTTGTGTTCTTAAAACACATTTACGTTTTTTTCTGTTTTGTAACATTTTTTTTTTTTAAATCTCCAATCATATTTCAGCATGACAGTGCTATAAACTTCTTTTGCAGAACCTTGCTTCCGATGCATTTTTCATTTTTTAAACTATCTTTTAGGCAATCCTCAAAAATCATAATTTTTCATACCAGGCATTTGAAACTTTGAATTCAGATTTTCATTCAGAATTCAGATTCAGAGAGATGATTCGACTGCTTTGAGCTTTTCATCACAACAAAGGTCCGCTTATAAAAATATTATTTGCACCTACAAAATTAATAATTCTCAAAAATAATCAAATCAGTAATGTTTGCTTTCTTTTGTTTCATCCCTCCCCCTTTTTTTAGAGTTTCCCCCCTGTTGCAGTTCTAATTTTTTCTGCTTGTGTTTTTGCATATTTCTCCAGTATTGTTTACAATTAAAACGAACTTTTGAAAAATTTGTGAACTGGCTTTACCATCTTCTACATCACTGATTATTTCGATTTTGTTATTTTTAACACCAGTCTTTTACATGCCACAGAAAATAATCATATTATGAAAAAGAATATGTGCCTTGTATTCTGTGGCACCTGATCTGTTAAAAGGATAGAATGGAACCCCAGTATGAATTATTCAAAATTAGTGGAAGAATTCAGATGACTATCTTAATTGTAAGGGCTTCATTTTACAGAGGCATTTTGCCAGCCTCAGTGTATACTTAAGTGTTGTAGAACTTCCATTCTTTCTCTTCAGAACAAATATGTTGTAAAAGAAGATGAGTGTTTTATTAATTTTTCCTTATAGTTTTTTTATATATATATATTTATAATAATAGTCAATCTGTAAAGAAAGTTTTTTTGGTTACCATTCTCATTACTGAGAGTGTCAGTTGGCAAAGGATGAAGTAAACTGATGTCCTGTCTTAAGAGTGTAAAGGTTCTTTTGTGAATGCTTCTTTTCATTACCATTGTAATTTTTCAGTTCTTTGCATACTTTATATTTCTCAAAATTCCTACATTTACCAGCCTGAATTCCACGCCATAGGAGTTTTTTTTAATCATGCTTTCTTTTAATATTTTGTCTGAATGATTGATCTCTAAAAAAAATTTTAGATCAACATTTTCCTCTGTTCATTCATTGCCGGAGGTTAGCCTGTATAAACAATTGAATATATATGAAAAGTAATTACTCAAAAGACAATGTGAGAATCTTTTTTTAAAAACAATTATTTTAAATTTGTGAACATTGTTTTATATGAAATATGATAAAAGGTATTAAATAAATTTCTCACTAATTTGTTTATTATATTAGGAGTAATGCACTATCTTAGTAAAATTTTATTTAAAAAAATTTAAGATAAAACAAGGTGAACAATAGTATCTCAAAATTCTATTTTAAATGCAGAGATAAAATTATATTTGCTTTTATTAAAAGGAATTTTTTATTTTCTTCAATTACATTAAAATATTTGGCTTTAAAACTTACTTTAATTTTTATTAAAGGGGAAAGAAAACTAGGTTTTGAAGTATTATAAATGTTATGTTCTAAAACTTTAAAAAGTGTTACTGTGCTTTTTGTATTCCATCCTCCATATTTTCAAGAATAGTATTAGCAAGTTTTAGAAGGGGCAATAAAATAAAACATTTCCCAGACTATACTTTTTTAAATAAACAGAAATTCATTATTTCCAGTAAGTCCAAAGCATCATTTAAAAATATTTTTGTATGCCCTGGTATTTTTTTGGCCATTATGTTTTCGTTTATATACAACAATTGTATAATTTAATATTTACTTATTTTACTTAACAGTATTTTTAATTAATTTTAAGATTTTTGATTTTTCAGCCTTAGAAATGGCATGTAACAAAAGTTTTTCATTTAATTAAATATTTAATTATTCTTGTAAAAATGTTTGAAACCTTGTTGTGCCCTAATATTTTTTAATTCATTATATTTAATTCTTACCAAAAGAGGTGCATGTAAATTAAAAAGAGACAAAAATTGCTAGGCAGATAGCCCTTGTATGCTTTGCCCATGCTTAAATAACCTAACTAATTTTCACTCAAATGAATTTTTTTTTTTTTTTTACTTGTAAAGACACTTACAACATTTTTCTTTGATTTCAGTTTACATATGCTAAAACCAGTCAATCATTAGAAACAGGTTGGAGGGAAGAAATCAAAAGAAAATGCTTGACTTTGTATCTGAAAAAAGCATAGTCAACTACATCGTTCAGTAATTTCAAATCTATATATCATAGAAATAGCTCTCTTCAGTATAAAGCAGGAGCTATAATAGTTCTTATTCACACTGCTGGCCATTCAAATTCCTACACTTGGAAAGGAAGTAGCAGAATCTTATTTATTTATAATGCATATACAATATATTGGGAGGGAAATGTTATTAAATTTGCAGGTGGTTTTGGTTATATAGCATGCAGATTTCATTTCACAAAGTTGCCATTTCTGGCAGCAACAACGGCTGTAATCTGTCTAGGTATGAAGTCAAACTGAGCTTGGATAATTCATTCCATGCGGCTTCAATTCTGTGCCAGAGTTCATCAACTGTAATGGCTAGGAAAGGGAAGTATGCCAGTCTCTCAGCAATGCATGACCAGATGTTCGTACTGGGAGAGAGAGTCAGAGAATGTGCCAACCAGGGTAATTGATGAACACCCTTTGTATCAAAGAAGGTCAGAACAACACAGGCAACATGTGCATTATTTTGTTGAAAGATGGCATCATACAGGCCTCAGAGATAGTCAAGGGCCTAAACACTCTAACGGAAGTTGACCGCATTATCATCGTACAATGCATATATGGCTTGATGCTAAGACATGTGTGATCTTGCACGCAAGTTAAGTTCCCGCTGCAAATGCAAGCTGGTAGCGTTTGTTATTTTTTATGCTTCCACACATGTAAGTTAAAAGATATATTGATCATCATGATGCTGTAAGTAGAACCGGGATTTGTTTGAAAAAATGACATGGTGCTACTCCTGTACCCAGTGTCATCATTCATTGCACTCCTGTAAAACAAGCCTGTCCTTGCTGCAAAGCCAAGGAAAGCTGCATCAATGGTCTCCATGCTGATAGTCTGTATTGGTGCAGATGTTGTTGCACTATCCATGAGGACACTAGCCATCTTGCACACAAGCGAAGTTCCTGCTCTACGGCCCTGACATCAGCATATGTGACATAACTGTACGATCTTGAAAGGCTAAGAAGACAGCATGTCTGTCCGCTTGAGCATCAGGACCACTGAGGTCCTGTTTGACATTTAAGTATGTCCCTCTTGGAACCATTAATTCCATATCTGCCAGACAACCACATGATCCCAACTAGCACAAGCAGCAATATCATGGAACAATAAACCATAGTTCCAATTGGCCATTTGTGTGAGGCATAACATGACTAACACATAAACAACCAATGCTGAAATGCGATTTCCGAGGGAAAAATCTGCTCTGTAATCTTTCCATTTATGCAGAGTGTAAATGGTAATACTCATAACTGTTTTGTGTGCATGTGCTGGAATGCTAATCATTTGCATGTCCCAGTATGTAGTACTTTTCACGTAAATTTGATGTTTATTGCATGCTGACTTCATGGTGTAGTAATTTAAATGGCCAGCAGTGTATATTTATGATTAACAATATTAATTAAATGATACAAGCCAAATTCTTATTGATTTTATTCAGACTTCTTTTTTATGAAAAAACTGTTTTATTATTTTTAAAACCATATGTATACATATATGCCATAGTGGCTGTAGGAAAATCTACATAAAATTGGATCTACATAAAATTTGGAAGGAAAATCTACATAAAATTTGGAAATTTTCTAAATCCTATGTGGCTGCTATTGTCTGCTATGAAATTTGGCCACCTCTGTTATATATATATATTTGTCAGAGCATTAAGTTAAGGAATTAATACCTTGAAAGTGTTTTAAAAATACCTCTGAAATGTTTCTTAGATGTTTTTCTGTAGTTGGCTGAAATATTTTTAATATTTCTTGCATTTAATAGTTTGTTTTTATTACTTTCAGTTGCAGCTAGAATTGACTATCCAGCAGATAAAATGACATCTACTTATGTCAAAGAACATCATTCAATTACTTTAGAATGTGTGGCTCTAGGTCATCCACAGCCTACACTGACATGGTTCAAAAATGGTTTGCCTCTTTTGGAACATTATAATGCAGTGAGTTTATTTCATCATTTTTTACTTTAAAAAGTGTATTATTGGGGTAGTGCAAGTACTTGAAATAAGATTTGCAATATATTTTACTACTATTCTATACCATAAAATGTAACATGCCAAGAAGGAGGTATCTGAATGAGACAAAAACTGGTAGATGTGATGAGTGTGTGTTAAAAACAAAATGCTAACAGTATCATAAGAATGTAATGTTTTATTCAGAAAACGCAGCTATAAAACAAACAAAAAAAGTCGATAATGTATGTGCTCACCTCTGATGCATCTGGCTGGGTATTTACGAGTAGAATTGGCAGATGACTTTCCTGTGAGATTATTTGACTTACACATTCCAAATGGCGAGTTAGATCACTGCGATAATAGGACATTTGGAGACACCTGCTAATCAGAGCCCAAATTTGCTATCTGTTTCTTTCTTGCCATGGACGACAAAGTAGCCAATCCACTGGGACAGTTAGCGTGTTAGCCAGGTGACCCTGCTGATGGAATTAACTTTGCAACAAAATTTCCTGGATTGCAGGCTCAGGGCTATGTTTGGCAAATGAGCTAATAAACTGATATGTTTCAATTCTTTGTGAAAGTTAAAAGTCCGCAAAACAATTGTGCAAGCTGAGTGCTGAGCAAGTAAGTGGTTCAGGGATGGAAGTAGGTTCCAGTGCAGGTGTGGAGAACAATTTCAGTTTCCACATGTTATTCTACGATTTCAGTTCAGTGAGCTAGAGATGGAAAGATACTTAAAGACTGTTAATGGGCTTCCACAGGATAAAAATTAATAAATTCTTTAAACAATTACAATACAGGTAAAGATATGACTGAGTTGCTTGGATATACTTGGTATAGTCAGCTATATCGTGCATTGAGTGTGATAATAAATCATTAAAAGTGTTACTGATACAAAACATAAAAATAATACATTAAATAGGGCAGTAAATGCTATTATTCGGGATTAAATTAGAGTATTTAACATTAATTTAAAGTGCACACGCATAGTTATCCTGCCCTCTTTCCTTCCTGCTTGAGCATTGGTCATTTTCATGTCATCTAAAGGAATGGAGATAAGTCACGAGGAGCCCATGCCTCTTAGAAAATGAGTAAAGTCAGATGAGCTACTTCTTAGAAGCTGACCTAAATTTTGAAAAAAAATCTGTAGTCTCTTCTGTCAGTATTCTTTCAGGATCAGGCTGTGTTACCCTGATCCTGAATCCTGTGTAACTGTGAAATGATGACTTGAGTGATCAAGCTAAAAACATGCTTTTGTCTCAAATGCCAAAACATACCTGCCTTTATGGACCTAATTATGGCTAGCAAAGTCACTGCAGAACCCTTCCCAGAGTGCCCTTTGATAATGGTATTTAGCACACTGTAGCACCTACAGCACGTTACAGCACACTGTAGGTCAAGCAGGCATGTGGTTGAAGCTGCATTCTGTTGGTTTCTGTTCTGTGTTTATCTTATGGGGCAGAATGTTGGAGTGTCTAATCACAAAACTGCTCTGGTGTAATTGGTCGGTAGGTGGTAACAGAACAGTCGAACACTTACCTGAATCATGATTAAAATGCATGCACTACTGCCATTCGATCTTGTTTCTTGAATGACAGAATCTACATTTGTAGAATGAGCAAATTTTTGTTCCAGAACTTACAGAATGATTAGTGATATTGGCCAATATGTGGCTAGAAAGTTAATATTCACGACTTCTCTGCTAGTGAGTAAGAGCCTGAACCTGGATTCTTTGCAGCTGTGATATGATGTTGCAAATAATGAAGATAAAGGCCTGTTTCTACCATAAGCACTGAAATATTCAGGTGTGTTATGCTGAGTGGGTCACTGGTGTTTTATGCTGAGTGAAAACACAGCAGAATCATAACTTCTAAGTTCTGTTATTTAACTGTTCATCATCTATGTAGTGTTAGCTATTTAATGTTGCATTTTATTTTTCATTTTTAAATTTAAATTTCAGTGAAAATATTTTTCTTTATTAACCCTCTTGAACTTTCCCAAACATTACTGTTTCATCTTACCATTCTATTTAACTGAATAGTCTAAAAATAGTCACCGTCATAAATAATTTTAAATTTACTGCTTCTTATCCACTTAATATCTCTGTACACATACAGACATACATACATATTTATTTATATGTATATATTGCTGATATGCTTCTAGCTTTCAATTTCTGTAGTTTATTCATTACACTCTTTTATCTCTTTCTGCATACACACACACACATATTCTTTTATATATGTTCATGGTATGCAAAATGAAATACAGAAATAGTAAAATATAGAACTGATGCTAAAATAGTAATTATATGTGCTTTAACTAGTACTTGACATATCAAGAAAAGAATATCATTTTAAAATTTAAAATCAGATAAAATTCGGTCTTGGACAAATGTTCGTCTTAAAGAAAAAGTCTGTTTTGTGAGAAAATGGTATGGATTTCTCTTCATCAAGGAGAAGGGGTGAATATTCTGAGTGTAGACTGAAAGTATATCATTTGAGTGAGTGAATAAATCAGTAAGCAATTAAAAAAAGAAACAGAATTTATAGCCCAGCTGTCATATGAGACAAAGTTTTTAAGTAACTAGAGAAAAACTGGATTTGAATTAAAACCTGTAACTAAAATTTTGGATTTCAATTAATATTATAATCTTGGAAGAACTTTTTTGGGATGTCTTTGGTGAGATTGAAAACAAGAACTTAATGTCAGCCTTTCTTGAAATATGAGGTTCCCTTCCCCTTATAAAACCAGCATTGGTGTAGCTTTCTTTGAATACTCCACTTAATTCTGCATGCATTAATTTGTTAACAATATCCCTGGTTGAAAATCACAGAACAGCAAGTAGAAATTTTTAATCTTTATTTCATTTAATAATTTCAGTATTCAAGCGAAATTTTGGAAGGCAATTTGTTTCACATTTTTGCTTACTGAAAACAGAAAAAAAATTATTTGAGTTGCTGACTTACTGTTGTTTTATTTCAACTCTTCTCCACTCTCCTATCAGTTTAAAAATTATGAATAGATATAAATGGGATTTATACTTATTTCTGTTTCTTATGATCATATTACAATTGGGTCTGTTTTTTTCTGTATTTTCTAGCAACCTATTTAAATATGCCGTTTATTCTGGCATAGCATGACCTTTTAATACCAGAAAGTAAGATTGAAATTAAAGTTGTATGCTGAATATAAAAATCATAAATTTTAAAATGAGCTTAAAACAAAATAGATTTCTCCATGTACCTGCTGTTTATTTAAAAGAAATTGCATAGCTTATGAACTAAAAATTTTCATTATCGAATGCAATGAAAAGTTCGTCATAGTTATCTTTCATTATATCTTCAGGCGCATCATCAAATTCTGTTGGTCCCTAAATAAATAGTCATTCTCTATTCATTTAGATTGTTAGATATGCTACATTTTTAAAATGACTTTTAAAGTATATTGGGCTTAATTTCATTCCATGTTTTTAACTCACTTACTATTTCCAGACTGGCTTGATACATTCGGCCTCCTTTTGTGTTTTTTCACCTTCTACCACCCATGTATTTCACTATCAATTTAAATTTCAGGTACTATTCCATTAGAGTGGCATCAGTTAAAAATGTGCCACACTTTTTTTTTGGCCACCAATTGTTGCCAAGTATAAAATTATGAAATAATAATATACTTCAAAAGGCTAGAAAAAAATAGTTCTGTAAAAAATAATTTTTTTTAATTTCATAATTCTTGAAGTAAATTTTTAATTTTAATTTTTTAAGCTAGAATATTCTACACATAAATAAAAAGTAACAAAACGAAATCTAATCTAAACAAGTGGCATAAAGAATATTCTACACCTAAATAAAAAAATAACAAAAAAGAATTCAATCTGAACAAGATTTGTGGCATAAAAATATCATTCAATATTATATAAAAAATTTAAATTTTTTGTTATAACCAATGCCACATAAATTTTATCAAATATGACTGTAAATGGTGGCAAGCAGTGCTGATGTTTATTACTCCATTTAGCACTGCTCCACAGTCGCTTGACAAGTTGGATATGGCATCCTATTGTTCCAGAAGAACATATCCAATGTTGTTGTTTTCTTTTTGTGAAAAGACTTTCGTCTGTTGCTATGATTTTTGTCGTCTCCATTGATTTTATTTATTTTACGAGACATCAAACCATTCGCACATACCTCCCTCAAATAGTTATTCCAATTTTACTATCATATTATCGCTGATTTCTAATTGAAGTTGGCAAAATTCAATTGGCATCTATTCCTGATACCACAGATAGATAAAACGAACAACACATACCTTCTTTTTTTTTTTCAGCAAGAACATAAATAACAGTGCCATGTAGGAGCTTTGTTTGAGTCAAAAGTTAACTTCATCAAATGATTTTGAGTACAAAGTCAACTGCTATGAATTATTCCTTTGCCCTAAAGGAATCTTATGGCAACCTCTTCATCATTAGATAATTGCCAAATCCTGTAGTCTACCATGCTAAAAACAATGTAAATGAAATATGGTTAAAAAAATATGAGGATATTTCAAACGTAAACTAGAAATCTTAGCCATGATATTTGGTGTTTTGTTGTAGCATTGTTCTCTTTGCATTTTTTCTCCATTTTGAACTGACACCGCTCTAATGGAATAGTACCAAATTTCTTTTAAACGGTTTATTGATACAGTAACTCTAAACTAATGACATCAAATAACTGCGATGTCTGTGTGACATTCTTTCATCAGTTTCATTTTGATCATTTGTTAGTTGAGTTATTGTTATGTATACATTATGTTAGATATGATGCTGTTATGATGACATTAATAATAACTTGTATAAGTGGCTTACCCTAGGTAGGCTCCTGGTCTTTATCATGGTAAGCTGTTCCCAATACAAAAACGTGACAAGACTTGGCTAAATTTGCAAAGACTGTTTTGTTTATTCATTGCTGCATTTAGACTGAGTTCCATGCTGATTTTCTTAAACTTACCAATGTAGTACCTTCGTTCTATTCCTGGTACTGAAGAACAGAATTCCTACGCTCCAAATGTAGCTTCCAGTACCTTCATAATAGCAGCCAACATCCCCCTGTTGTGTGCACTTGACTGCAACACAGTGAGCATTGAACGAAAAAATTAGGCCCGGGTACTGTGCTTACAATTTGGGCATCTCTAAGCCCCCAATCAGCAAAACTTTGGAGTTCAAAAACTGCTGCCTTTTGTCAGTAAGTACAGTTAAGTAAAAGTTAAGTATCTCGATCAATAAAAAAATTCCTTTGTTAGGAGAACTGTTCATGTATGGAACTTTCACAAAACTAAACATACATATTTGCTGCGGTATGATTTCTATTTTCTTTTGCAAATAGAAGTATTATGCATTTAAAACCAACACTGTGATTTTTTTTTTAAGCAGAGCCATAAATACTGAATATTGTCTATTATTATATTGAATTCTACTAAATCAACTGTATTTCAACTAAAGCAAATGCCATTTACTTAAGCCTTTGTATTCACTTCAAAATCATGGCTTCAATAATTCCACAAATTCATTCAGGTTGAAAGTGCATTCTTATCCCAAAATGAATCTCCTTTTAAAAAAAAAAAAAAAATCTAGAATACATTCTAGTGCACAACTGCACTGAATACCAACCACCTTTTTTGCAAAATTATTTATTCAAGCAGTCCTCCCACACCCCTATTGCTTGTTGATTATGTATACAATTGTTCGAAAGCCTGGGAAAGATCTTCAGATGAATGACTTGAATGACAAAGATAAGAGCATTGCACATGCACATTTGAGGTTTCTTTGTTGTAAAGAAAAGGATGTGTGTTATATGGAAAATATACCTAAAAATTTAAAAATGTGGTTTAAAATTATAGGTGCATGTTGTACACCTGAATATTTGGTAATCATATATTGCTTATAAATTGAGAAATAAAAAAATCATTTATATCCTTGCTTGAATTAAAGATAATAATTCTTGCTTAAAATGCTTTTGTACAACAAATTTCTTAGAGTTTTCTAAGCAGTGGGAAGCTGAAGATTTTTGATGCCTCAACATATGATACGAGTGTTTATTCCTGTCTTGCACAAAATGAAGCTGGGATGGATGAAAGATCATATAATTTAACTGTGTATGGTAAGTCAGATGAATACTTCAACTTTTTCTACTTACTGGAGCTTTATTACTTATACCGAATCTTCCTTTAACACAGTTGTTTTCTCTTGTAAGTATTATATAGATCTACTATATAATATTCAAGGTCAGAAAATTTTCTTTAAATAAATATAATATTTCTTTTTCTTATTTTCAAATTTTGAAGCATGAATCCTATGCAGTTTACTGAAATTTAAAAAAGGAGGATTGTATAAATTCTTACAATTTCAATATAATATTTTTAGTCCATGTGCAATAAGACAATGAAAATTACTTTTGAATTTCATTAGTATTAGAAATATTGACTCTACTTTCTAAACATAAGGGTTATAGAAATACTGAAAGGGAAAGAAAAATCTTGAAAACAAAAGTTATGAAAATAATGTCTAGTAAAACTGAAATTTTCAAGAGAGATTTTGTAAAGTTTTGAATGTCATAATGACTGTAAAGGTGCCATAACATTTGAATTTTGTAATGGCTGTGGTATGGTTGATAATAATTCCTTATCTTCTAGTTTATATAGAAGATTCAGGCACCTAGTAGGATACTATTTCCTCTAGTAGTCTCTATATTTGATATTTGCCTATTGTTTGAAACCTGAGGCTGAGGATTGTTAAACTGAAATAATTTATTAAAGTTCCTTATTTATACAATAGAAACATTTCTTCCATTTCGAGATTTGAGCACTTTTTCAATGTTTTTAAATAATGTTTTTTAATGAAGTATGTTTCATATTAAATAAAATTAAATGTGCAATTAAAAATTATTTTTTGTTCTCTTGGAGGTGGGTTTTTAGCCCAAAGCAAAACTTTAACGAATTTTTGATTAACTAACTCAACAATTTCAAAGCAAGCAATAGCAACACTGTAGGGGAAAGAACGTTTTCATCTCCAGTGTCCGAGACTGTGTATCAGAAATTCTAAAGATACGCTCATTTTAAAATTATTTTGCAATATTGCTGTTGAACTGGATTTTATGGGTTAAGCGCAAAGAACGTAATATTTAATAAATAAAGGTAACACACAAAATGTTACTAAAATGCCCCTTTGGGCATAATGTAAAATCTGAAAGCTCAGTTTTTTTTAGTTCAAAGGGGCTTTACTCCCTGAATGACTATTGTTTTCATTTTGCAATTTTGCGTCAGAAACATTAAAGTCTGAATCACTTTTCAAACTTTTGCCACCAAATCTTGCAGACCTGTATTTATTTATTTAAATTTGGAACATAATTTTGTCAGAAGGAAAAAGTCAAACAGTCTGAAGATCTTGAAGCTTCTATCTTGCCTGGCAGTATCCGTCATATACCTGTCCAGTCACTTTAGGGTATTCTTTAAAATGAGAAGCATCCATAATACTGTTTCTCCCACATGATATACAGTTAGGGACAAAAAGATGCCAAATCTAAATAAATCATCCACTAGGCAATCATGTCCAATCTCTAACCGTAGGCCTGCAACAGCAATTCATCTTTGGGGCAGTAAGTATTTTAAAAAAAGAATCCCTCCAACACTTTTTTAAATTTGCTGTGCTTACCTTGTTTGAAAGTCATTATTTATTCATTCTTTTATTATTCGCACTACAGTAGGATGAGGGATAGGATTCGATGGAATCTGTAGGATTTTGGTTCCTTTTTTAGCTAAAAGTCAGCCATTTCATTATTAAATATTCCACAATGAGCCGGAACCCACTGTAAAATAACTTTTTTATGTAAGGTTTGTAAGTATTTAAATTAGATATACAGTCTTTAATACTTTGCGAGTTGGCAGGGTTCAAAGAGATATTAGCCTGTTTTGCAGACATAGGATCTGACAAAATAACAGCATTATCAAAATGCACACATCTAGTAAGCAGTTGTTGAGAATCTAAGCTAACCATTATGTTAGCTTACCTCCCATCAAATGGAGTGGTGCACGGACCAAAGAACAAATAGAATACAAACAAGTCAAAGAAGACACCAGTTTCCGGTCCATTCTGGGACAGGCGTGATCCATCTATATTTATGTGCAACCAGTCCTGGCCAGAATAATTGGTGCGTATAGTCTCTAGAGCAAATAACCATCAACTCCAATTCACTTGTCATTTTCTTGTGCTTAGATTGGATTAAGTGGACTCTACCCTCCAAACAACCAACACACCAAGGGTCTAATTGATTTGGAAAAATTTCAGCAGCAGGAAGGATATCAAGTCTCTCTTTTATGGTCAGGATTCTCTGGATAGGACGTGTCTGTGTTTTGAACCTTCTATTTTTGTTTGTGATAATTTCTCCAGTAGATGTTACCTGGAAGATAAATTAATTTTTGATAAAGCGACAAGGCCTTTTCCTGAAAAATCTCTTCTATTGGTTTATTATCAGTAAGCAACAAGATAGCCTGGATTGGAGTGGTTTTAATTGTCCCAGTAATCAATCTTAGGATTTGATTTTGAACATCTTCCAATTTATTCATTACCTCTTTACTACATGTTATAAGAGGCTTCTAGCAATAAGTTAAAATAGGTCTAATGTACATTTTAAACGTTAAATTAAGAGTGTCTCTGCTGCATCCTCACCTCGCACCTGCAAGTCTCTTCAAAATCTTTGATCTGTTTTTTACCCTTTGAGTAATCTCCTCAACATTTTTTTCCCGAGTTAATATCTTATCAAATACGACTCCAAAGTACACGGTATTATGCAATATTTATATCAGCTGGTTGTCAATTTAGCGCAAAGGTGTGATACACTGACTTATCAGTATTAATCTCCATCTCCTTTTCATCACAACAATTTGAGAGAATCTTCATTGCAAAATTTATTTTACCAATCAAATGGTTTATTTCTCCTTAAGAGCCAATGTCGAAAAAACCAAATTGTCAGCATATAGAGCACAATTAATACTATCTTTCTTCTCCAATACTTTTGGGAGATCATTGATATAAATATTAAAAAGTGTGGTACTTGTAACTCCTCCTTATTGCAAAGCAGTGTCTGTTTAAATTGGAAGTATAACTTCTGTACCTCAGCACACAAAAAGTACTGTTGAGTCAAACTCTTTAGCCATGATAGCATCTTTCTACCAATACCCAATGCTTGTAATTTATGATAAGCATTAAATCTCCGCACTTTATCGTAGGCTGACCTAAAGTCAACAAATGCTGCTACTACAAGGGTCTTACTCTAGTAAAGTGCATTCTTAATTGCTTGAGACAACAATAAAACTTGTTGGTTCTTAGCCTGGAATTTTCTAAATCCAGATTGACAGTGTGTGAACAAATTGTTATTTTCAAGGAAGAAAACTAGTCTTTCATTTACCATTCTCTTCATCACTTTACAGATAATACTAGTCAATGAAGTAGGTCTGTAACTTGCTATATCCGACAGGATTTTATTTTTCTTAGCAATTGAGATAATAATTCCTTTTCTCCATTCTAGAGGAACTTCAATTTTTCAAGACAGGTTGTATAAGTGCAACAATACCTCAAGAGCTCTAGGGCCCAAGTGCTTAAGAAATTCAACATACATTTTATTTGGTCCTGGACTTTTTTCAGATCTCTGAAAAAAAAAATTGCCCTCTGTAGTTCCTGTATAGTAAAATCTTCATAGAATAAATCCACGCTATTACTCTCATATATAGATGCGCTATTATTTCTCGTACATAAATAGGCTTGTCTCTCTTTGTCTTTCATACTATTTGACTTTCTCTGTTTTTGAGCAAAAAAAGTAACAAATGCTCATTTTCATATTTAGAAGTATGTAGGTATTTTTTCTGTTGTCACAATAAAAAAAGTATTCAAAGTAAACTTCAGTATTTTCTGTAAACGTAAAAAATAATCTTGATGGAAATATGTAATTTCATGTTAGTTTCTATAAGCTTGGAGGTAGGAGAGAGAGGAAAGGCCCAAACTGGATTTTCCCATGCATGCACTTGAAGCAGTGACACACTCCTATTGCTTACCAAAACATTCAGTGACTTTAATGATTAGTCAATAAGTTTTGACATATTCGGTGGTAAACATTTTCTAGTTACATCATAAATATAAATATAAATGTATATATTTTCTTTTCCACAATATTTCAGAGTCCTAAGTATATGAAAGAATACTTTTTTAAACACCATTTCATTCTGAATGGAATCAAATGCTATACTTTTCCCATGCTAAGAACAGTTTTGTCACAGATCTAGGGTATACACCCTATATAGGCAAAATAAATTCAATTTGTGACATTAAAAATGTTAAAATGAGTGACAAGTATCAAGTGCTGCTCAGAGTATAAAGTTATAAATGTTAAGCATTGAATTTTTTGTGGTAATCTAGAAAAACTATTTTATTAAATATAGAAAATTAATGAATTTTTTACATATGTGAATATGGGAATAAATTATTTATGTCTTATTGTATATTAATATTCACGTGTTTATTAAAAAAATTGTGACAAAGCTTTCATATAAGAATCATTTGTCAAATTTTTTGGTAAACATTAAGTTAACTGAAAATGCATTACCACATACTTTCAAATTTTAAGAATCTTTTTTAATATAATAAATTTTCTGTGTTATTTTTCAGTTCCTCCACTTATTAATGTGTCTTCTCATGGCCTTCATAAAGTGAGTTTGCAGAATATGGAGATAATTCTTGATTGCCCAGCAACAGGTATTCCACCCCCTCGAGTAATATGGTACAAGGGATCTCAAATGCTGCTACCAGGTCCTAGAATTTCATTTTCAAAAGATGGAGAACACTTGAAAATATCTCATGTAACAGCAGCAGATGCTGGAAAATATGTGTGCTTAGCAGTTAATGAAGCTGGAGACACAGAAGCAGAACATTTTGTTAAAGTGCATGGTAAGTGCAGTATTTAATATAATTCAGTACAGTAAAAAAACTAGTAACTTATGGATGGGGTATCTGTTATTTCATAACTAAGCTCGCATTTTAGTTGATTTTAATTTGCTGTTTTTTAGAAGTAATTATAAAAAATGTTACATTTTAATGGTTAAATGGTTTTCTGACTTTCATTAACTAACTCGTTATTGAAAGAAACAACAATTTCACAATCAGTATTTTTGTGTATAATGTGCCAGCAAGAGATGCATTAATTATGCTTTTTACATTAAAAAAAACTGTATGTAAAAAGGATTCATTTAATCAGTTTCACTATTTTCTATGGATAGTTCAAGTACAGAATATATGTTTAACATTTTGCACACAGTAATAAAAAGGTCTGAATTATAAAAACAAAAAACAGAAGCATTCTTTAATTGCAAATTGGGTATCTGATGGCTGTTCAAGATATAATTCTTACCGATAAATATTCCGTAGATCTGAACCCAATAACTCAGCTGTGTTTATAACACCTGTTGTTCCCCTCCATTTAATTTATTGAACCTGATATTAATATTTCTAAAATAATTTGGTCCAAGGATTGTAGGCGTTTAATAATAGAGTTCTGTAAAAAATAGAATAGGTAAAGAAATCAAATGTCTGTGTAATAGTGTTTTTTATTATAGTAGATTAGTTCCAGTTGAGTCATAAATGAATTTTTTTCAGTGACTGACAATGAAGTGTGAATTTCTATTACTGATACATACTTTGTGCAATACTGCTATATTTGCAGTGCAAAAATATAAGTTTTTTTTTTTTTTTTTTAGGCAGAGTGATAAACAGAGATGCAAAGATCCAAAACTTACAATTAGAAATATCAGTATTATATGGATGGATGTATTTTTTTGAAATGCTAGCTAATACTTTGCCAATAAGTTTCCAATGTAAAAGGAGCAAGTCCAAGATGATAAAGCAGTAGTTGAGTGAAACAAACAAACATAAAAAACATTATTAAGCTATTTAAAGAAAAATCTGGCTTAATTATGGACACAGCTAGGCTTGCTAATACAAATGATGAACTCTAAAAAAATTTTCCCCACATTCTTTAGTTCATAATTTTAATATTTGTATCAAGCAGTCACAAAATTAACGCTGACAAATTCAGGGATTATGCTCATAACCCGATAAGGTATTTTGTACTATATTCTACTCATGTGGTATTCACGCTCATCAAATAACACCTGTGTTCTATGAATCAGCAATATGACTCGTGACGTGAAAGAGACACTGATCAGTAACATGTGGAAGGTAAAACATTTGCAGTACAAATGGAGAAATTGACTGATGTTGACGTGTTATTAGTTTTAAGGGTACCTTATGCTTACTTACAAAGCTGTCAAGAGGAGCTTCTTCTTTGCTGACTGTTACCAGCCGTAAGCATATTGGGAGATGAAATATTTAATCTGTATGATCAATTCGTCATATGAAATACTGTGGAAAGGATGTCTAGATATATGCACTTATAGTGCAGAGGTAATGACGGATCACGATTCTGGAGCCATAAATATTACAGATAAGGCAAAGTAATGTAGCAGCAGTCATTGTATATTCCTCAGACAGATTC
This sequence comes from Stegodyphus mimosarum, assembly GCA_000611955.2. NCBI lineage: Eukaryota > Metazoa > Arthropoda > Arachnida > Araneae > Eresidae > Stegodyphus > Stegodyphus mimosarum. Next base: position 476,628 of record KK118472.1, read on the forward strand.
TAATTTCAAGAAACAAGCCTTCTGAGCTTATGATAGTGTTGAAGATGCTTTAAGAATAACAAACTATATAAAACCATGACATCTTAGAGCAAGAAATTTAGTCTGGTGTGTGAAGATTGGAAACAGCATCATCATACCCTCATTTTATATGAAGTAAGGTGATTGTTTCAAGGAGAAGCGTTGATTTGTTTGATTGAACTGCATGAAGAAAGAATGGCATTTTTGTAATGAAATGAATATATCATTTCAGGGGAAAAAAGTTTCAGTTTTTATACAAATGTCTAAGCATCTTTTTTTAAGAACTTAATGTATTGTTTGGAGTTCTCAGAAAAGGAAGATATCAATTTCTTCCATCTTACAAAATGCTTTTTGAAAGAAAATGTACAGAAAAATGGTCACTAGTGTCTCAAAGCTTTGTAAGATTTGTTCAAATATTATTTTCTAGCAGCTCAAGAGAAGGTGCCTGATCACTTTAAATGGGTTCTGAATGTGTTCAGCGTGAAACCAAAAAAAAAAACTCCCACCTTAAATTCAGCAAAATACAAGGCATTTTGAGACTTGACATCTCACAACAGACTGAAAAGTGCATCTCAAAATCAACATGTATGGAGTTTTGGCTGTATTTAAAGATGAAACCAAAATCTTGTCTGAGAAAGAAAAATTAGTATTTCTGCCATTCTGAATTATATATTTCTGTAAAACTTGATTCTCTGCCTATACAACTACCAAAACAAAACACTGCTTAAGTGAAAAACTAGACATTTGCCTGGAAATATCATTTAAACTGAAAAAATTGCAGTGTCGCATGTCTAATTAAATGTTTATATGTTTTGTCTTAATTTAGGCCTACAGTGCACTCTAATTCATAAAATTAAATTGAAATTGTTTTCTGTGAGAAATAATAAAAACATTTAATAACAAATAATCAGCAAATATGTATTTTAATTGAACTGAAAATAAGGATTAAACTCGGTGAGCTGTGTTTATTGTATGAATCTTTTTTGTTGTTGCTGTCATCAGTAATCTGTTGTAGTGCAACTGGTTAAATTTATTCATTTATTGAGCTTCGATCACAGGTGATAAGAATAAACTGAGATATTATTGTAAATTTCGAGGTTTAAAAATAATTTCATTGCATGGATATTATGCTGTCGCTTAAATATCCCTTTATTTCACATTGCTTTATTATGCATCCTCTTTTCCTTTCTCTAACACTATTCCTAAACACTATTAAGGCACTAAAATAGGTCTAAGGAGCTCTGCCATAGAAATTGATTCTATAAAGAACTCTTTGAATCATAAAATGGGAAACACTGCTCTAATGTTATAAGGTATTTCTCTTGCCTTCGTAATGAAATTGGAAGCATAATCAGCACGTATTGGAGAGGTCTGTGGTTCAAGTCTCTTTGGCAGCTGAGTCTCCTAATCTCCACTCACCCTTTAAAAGGAGGAGTATATAAGGTATTTCTCCCACCTTCTTAACATGCCTTCATGGTGTAATTGGAAGTATACTCGGCCTGTATTCGAGAGGTCCGTGGTTCAAGTCCCAGCGAGGGCATTGCTTTTTTTTTTCTTTTCCCCAAATAACCTAATGTCTTTATAAGGTGACTGACCCTACAGAAGATCAGAATAATGTCGAATTGTAAGTGATCATGTTTGAGAGGTTTCATTATATATATTCTATTGAAACTAAAACAGTGACTTTTAAAATTTTCAAATCCAGAACAAAACTCATCAGGCTGAGTTTGTACATAATTTCCTGTAAAAATTAAAAAAAAGTATGCATTCATGCAAATCTGGAAAAAGGTATAGTGTAACAAAAGAACTGATAAAAACAGAGTGGATATTAAGAATATAATAAATTTCTTTAGTTAGTATAAATTAAATTCTGTTTTATTGCATATATTTCACATCTGTTGTAAAGTCCTGTAGAACCAGTTAGGATTTTCAAAACAGGAAAAATCACTGAAGCCCTCACCAAATTCAAACTTTGCAGCTTCCAGCTGTTATCCATAAGTGCTTCCGGTCATGCTATGAAAGCAGGCAGTCAGGAAAGAGAAAATCCCTAAAGCTAAACTTACCATTAATTTTAAACAGGCATTTAAAAAAACCTAACACACAAGTAAAGAGAATTTCTTGAAGTGAAATGAACTAAAAACAGAAGAATGAAAATAGTATGGTTTCAGAGTGGCATATATATGAAAAAGTGATAAAGGTCAATAATTTGGTGGTCAGGAAATATGTTGTAACAAAAGAATAATGGAAATTTCATAAAATTTGTTGAATTATTTGCTAAATTTGATACATACTTGTTGAGAATCGAGCTTTTAAAATTAATATTATGTGCAGCTCAGTGGCATCATTGTTTTGTTGTATTATTATGTTTTATGCAGCTGGCATCACTTTTTATTTCATTTATTCTAAAGTTGCTACCTAAGGTTTCTTTACCTTTTTGCTCATTAAAGTCCGAAATTCATTTAGCCATCACTCTGTTTTGTTAATTTTATAACAATACTAAATTATTAGCTAATTTTAATTATGGAAATTCTTATAAAACTGTGCTTCACTATAAAATTGCATCACTTCATTTTAGTTGAAAGCCAAATTTTGAGTAATAAAGTATATATTTTTTGCTTATTTTAAAAGTTACCTTAGGTACTTAGTTGTGCACATGGAGAGATCAAAACAGAACATGCGAAAGTTATAGTGCATTATGTCATTTGAGCACTTTAAACTTTGACTACAATCATTGAATGCTGATGTGTTTTGTTGTAATACAAATAAAGAAAAAAGTTATTAATAGTCAACAATATGCTATAAGGTTATACTTAAGTCTAATGCTGGAACCTAAACCTTACTGGACAGGTAGCAAGTTACTGCTGTGTCTAAAATAGCATGAGAAGATTTACAAAGGTTTTAAACAACCTTTTATTAAACTGAGCTTAAAATAAGACAAGGTATGGCTTAGGCTATAAATAACCACTGCTTATGGCAATGCAAGCTAAATAAGAACAGGCAAATCAACTTAAACATTGATCAGTAATCTAACAGTACATAGTTAAATATTAAGCTACAAGCTGACTGAAATAATTTAACAGTATGTAAGTTTAACATATTGGCTGCCAGAGCATGCAAAGCCGAGATAACTGAATTTAGCTAGAGCTCCTAGAAATCTAATTGTGCAGTGCAAATACCAGTAATTCTTTCTCTCTCAAGCTCCAAAAAACCTCAGATTAAATGCTCTTTGCAAACTCATTTGCATTCTGGTGAGGAATGGGGAACAAAGAAGTTGAAGTAAAGATCAAAATCATAATAACTGGTTAGTCTAAAATAAGAGCCTAACATTTACCTAGTTCCTTTTCTAGTGGCCAGTTGAAGCATAAATTCTGCCTTTGCTGACCCCTCAGTATCCTATTGTAAGACTGCAGCTGATCTTCTCTTCCCCTCTGTCCTTCTATTTTTCTTCCTTTTTGGCTCTCCGTTCTCTGTAACTTTGCTCTTTGATGGCTCATCGAATCTCAGCTATTTCTTTTCTTTCTCAACATTTCTGGTATCCTTTCTTTTTTGTTGTGGATCTTGGAATCTGGATGCTGACATCGTTTCCAGTGCATTCTTTGGTGGACCTTCATTTTTCAAGCCAGGAGATTCTTGCAGCACCTTAAGTAGCACTGGCATATCAGCACACTCATTATATCGCTTGATCTGGTCTACATTTGCTTTTAAACATTCACCATTTTGACCTTTCAAGTACACCACTGTTTCCCTATTTCTCTCAGTTAAAAAAAGGTAGCCTTTGAACCTTTTACAAAATTTCCCAACTTGTCCTTCTAGCATACATAAAAGAAAGTATTTATTTTTCAAGACTTTATCTCCCATGTTGATATCTCCCACCTTTTCTTGTCATGATAAAACTTCTGTTTTGCCTGGACCAAATCTGAAATCCTATTTGCCTCATCCACTAATTTCTGAATATCTGCCATTGTAAATTCTACAGACTTCTTTTCAACCAAAGAAATTTATCGAGAGGCATGATTAACTTTCTGCCAAAAATAATTCACCTGCTGTCTTCTCAGTTGTAGCATGTTTGGCCATTTTCAATGCAAATGTCAGTTCATTGAATGTTTCATCCCAATGTTGGTGGTATTTTCTTGCATAGCTGCAGATAATTTTAACTATGTTTCTCTTCTCCCTTTTTGCAGTATTCGACTATACTTGATAAGGACCATCTTAAATGTCTTTTTTGTCATCTTTTATCCCAAGACCTGAACACATATATTAACATAGAGTTTTACTTTGATTAATCAATAAATATTTCATTTTTCAGGTTTATGAGGGGCAGTTTGCCCAGAAGGGCTGCTAATTTTGTTCTGGCATTTTGCGTTGGTTCACTTTTCAAATTGTTGCCACCAAATATTAAAGCCCTGCATTATATTTAAAGAAATTAAATAATGAAGACATTTTTATCTCCAGCACATGAGACTGTGTATCGGAAATTCTAAAGATATGCTCTTTTAAATATTTTGTGATATTGCTGTTGAATTGAATTTTATGGTTTAAGTGCAAAAAATATAATGTTTAACAAGTAAAGGTAATACACAAAACATTAAAAAATGCCCTTTTCGGCGTAATATGAAATATGAAAACTTTCAGCTTTTTTTTTTTGTTTGTTTTTTTGTTTTAAAGCTGAAATTTGAACAAGCAAGGCTTGTATAAGGTCTATGATTGCAGACAATGACCTGAGGATTAAAATTGTTTCATGTATTTGAATGAACAAGTATTCAGATGTGGGCATCAACTGTTATGTACAATGATAGTTAATTTATTGTGGGTTTTTAAAGCTCACTGCAGTTGAATATAATGGTGTAAAAAAACTGTGATGCCTTAAGATGAAGTGCATATTACCTTTACGTTCTTAAATATTTTAGTAAAATTGATCTTTTAGAAATTTTACTAGCCGTTTCAGTGATAAGCTGCTGAAAATAAACTGTATCAATTTTTAACGTAATTTTTATTCTGATGCATGTATCTTTATTTTTCAGTTCCTCCAGTTATTGAAGAGGCATCTATCTATGGATTACCTGATCCTGTGGTTAATCAGTCTGTAAGGATATATTGTGATATTCAAGGCCTTCCTTTTCCTAAAATATCTTGGTACAAGAATCGTGTATTAATTGATCAAAATCACAAAAGATTTAGTTCGTCTGGAGGCGGACGATATTTAGATATTTTGAACATTCAAATCTCTGACTCGGGCACTTATACATGTCAAGCCGAAAATATTGCTGGACAAGCCAAAAAAGATATCCAACTTTCTGTATCAGGTAAAATAATAATTCTATATTAATTTAAAATATTTCTTGTATCTACTAATTAACTAAATATTACTGTTGTAAGAAAATACCTCTAAGATATTTTAAGTACTTAATAATTCATTCTTGTACTCTGACAAAATATTGTATGACTTATTTTATTATGTAGTATGGATTATTCGTGATGTATAGCATAATTTTATCAGCATCAGAAGGCTATTTGAAGCTTAATGCATTCCTTTATATAAAACTTTAGTATACTTCAAAGACAACAACCCAACAATAACAAAGACAAGTTGTATAAAAACAAAAGAAGAAAGTTTGTTAATATGTTAAAAGATGTTTATAAAAACACAAAAATGTGTATAAATAGGTAGTCATAGAATCCTCTCCTTTTTGAAATTTAAAACAGAAGTCAGTAAAAATTTAAATTATTCTAAACTTTTTTTAAAATTCAGTTTTTAAATTTTTAATTTAATTTCATGGAAGTGTAACATATTCATTTTTAAAAACGGTACTGCCTGCCAAAATTATTGCAGCTTCATCCTTTTTCTAGTATTAGTTTAATTTCTACAAAATTTGAATTGAAATAAAGTTATACATTTCTCGTTTATACATCTTTTATATTTGCGTGATACTTCATCTTTGTCCCGATTCAATTCTATTTATTTTACTAGTAAATTATTTATTTTATATGTCATATAACTTCAATTATATATCACTTTTGGTTGATTTGCTGCAATGGTTTAAGATTCCTCTGTCCTACATATAAGTTTTTTTTTTTTTTTTTTTTTTTTT
>KK118472.1:482771-507382 GCA_000611955.2 Stegodyphus mimosarum
TTTTTTTTTTTTTTTTTTTTTCTTCTGGAAATGGGGATAGGAGAAGGAAAAAAGGCATGAGACATCACAGTCTGGTACTGGAAAACCAGTTCATGAATAGAAAGGATACTTGAAAGGAAAAGTAGATAAAGATTTTTCTTCTGAATAGGACACTGCGTGAAGTGAACTAGATGGAAGATAATTAACAAATACAAAATGTCACAAAAGTGAAAAGTACTCTAATTAAAAATTCAAATCTTAAAAGAATATGGTGAGAACACTGGTTTGATGAAAGTTGAGTTAACAAAGAAATTGGATATTCCTGTAACAACACAAAAAACGTTTGTTTATGACAGAAGAAAAGTTGAAGAAAAGAGCAGAAATTTGTAGGTAGTCTGCTTCAAAGAAATTACATATTCAAGACGGAAAGATTCCTGATGTCAAAGCCATTTTGCTGAGATTTTTCATTCAGTGTCATGCATCCAACATTCCAGTGAATGACCCCATGTTGATTGAGAAGTCAAAAGAAATAGCGCTTTAATTGCATGTGAAGAAAGCTTGCTGTTTCAACTGGATTGCTACATAAATTTAAACTGGGTCATGGAATCTTATGTCATACAGTAAATGGAGAATCGAAAAACATTCCTGTTGAATCAGTTGAAGATTTGTTCAAGAATTTATCCACTAAAATAGAAAGATATGATTTAAAAGACATTTTTAATATTGATGAAATTGCTCTTTTCATTACAATTATGCCTTCAAGAGACCTAGTGTTCAAAGATGATCAGTATCATGGGGCTAGCAGAGTAAAGAATATCTCACTGTTTTAGTTTGTGCAGATACTCTAATGGTACACAAAAAAATGACTCCTTTAATTATAGGAAAGTCACCAAAACCAAGAACATGTTAAAACTCTGCCATTAGAATATGAAACAAATAAGAAAGCATAGATAACTGAGACATTTTTATAGTATGGTTTAAGAAAATGGACAAAACTGCAAAATTTTACTTTTTGAGGGTCAATCAAATGACAGATTTCTTGCAAAATGTGATATTTCCACTAGTGTAGCATAACTTTTAAGGAAGTGGCATTAAGAATATGAAAATGTTCTACAAACAAAGCTTGTTTCAAATAGCCCTTCAAAATATAACTACAGGAAATGCACAGAAAAATTTAAATATTCTTGAGACTATGATTTCACTTACCTGACCCAAGTAAAACCACAAACAATTAAAATTGCTTCATTAAAGTAGGATTTTGAACCCAGAATAAAGTGTTGATGATGAAACTGTGATTATGGATAAAGCAGATTGAAAACTACTGGGATTAGACATTACAGTCGAGGAATATGAGGATGTAATGATGTCAGACTTATGCACAGTTAAATGACTGATTGAAAACTTTTACTAGAGAAACATTTAAGTAGCAGGGGGATGAAGAAGAAAATGAGAAATAGTCCCACCTTCTTTCAAAATGCTATCTACTGCTTTAATACCTTCAGAAATTTCTCTGTGTGTTTCTTAATTTAGAAGTGAGAAAACATTTCAAGAACTGAATTCAGTTCAGAGCACTTTGCTTAAGATTCAAAATCAAAAGGCAGGTCAGATGGCAGTTAAAAAAAATAAGGAAAAATTAGGTTTAAAAATATACTTGGAAAAAAAAAAAGATTTCTTATTCAGGATGATAACTCAAATAAACAAATGACCCTTCCCTCCCCCCCCAATTTTACATTACTATGTGCAGAAATTTGCATTCTGATTATTTTAAAGTATTAAATTTGTATTATTATCATTTTTAAAATATTAATTTAAAAAATGATTAAAATTTTGTAATCATTTAAAATGTTAATATTAATTATAAAATACTTATTTAAAATATTAATTTTAAATTTGTTTGAGTATAGTTAATATTTTAAACAAATTAAAAATTCAATAATAAAATTGTGTAATACCAATAATATGTTACTATAACATGTTAGTAGTATCAAAATTGAGTAGCTAATATATGTGTGTGTGTGTTTCAAACCATAATTTAAAACTTTGTTTATATGTCTTTCTCATTTATAACTGTTGTGAATAGTCCCTTGGAAGACATATAAACAGTGCTTCACTCTATAAATCGTAAAAATATATTAAAGTTGTCATGAAAAGGTGAGAAAAATATTATATATATTACAATATTTATTTTGGTTACATTTTTGAAATATATTTACCTATATAAACCAAAGTAAAAGAAGTTTGTCAGACAAAAAGAAGATGATGTGTTCTTTCTTGGGGGGGGGAATTATAGAAGTTATTTACTCTTGATTCTTGGGTCCCGCATTATCATTAATCTGAAAAAGAAGGGTTTCTCAGATTAATGATAATCTGGAGATGAAATAAATTAATTTAATTGATTACTCTTAATTTAGAATGCAGCTGAATTATTTGATGTTATTAATTTTAAAATAAGCACAAGCAATTCCCGATTTTAAAATTTTAAATTATTCATATGCTTCTTTAATGCCAAATGAGTTTTCAAGGTCATTACCAATATTCATTATAAACTTGTTACTTTATTGAAATGTATAATATTGTTGTATGCATATCGGTTCGTAATACATTGAATGCACACAGATCCGATGATAGGTTTATAATATTTATTTTTATCAAAAGAAACACATCACAGTTCTAGACCTTTCCACAGCAACATTCGTTCAGGTGTTCACTCTATCACAGAGTACGATCAGTAGTTACACTTCAAACTACTAAGAACACTAAATGCAATGCAGTGCAAAGTGCAGCTAAAGAGCAAAGCTAAACCAGAGATAGTACTTGGAACTCAGGCTTGACCTAACAGCTAATAACAACTGAGAGCAGATGCTCTCTCCATGCTTACATAGTTTCCGCCTGGCCACCAAGATATTTCTAGTACTTTGTGCTTCTCGAAATTACTGGAAGGCAATATGATGGCCGAATTATTGTTACAGCTAATATAGAGATTTATTATATTTATTCAGTTACAATACTTATTACAGTGATACAAGGACTGTACCAAAATGTCGCCAATCTTGACGACATTTTGGCGATTTCTCACTAAGTTTGGCGACAAAATTTAGTTGCCAAAACCATATCAGCTTGACAATATCTAATCAAATTATCAAAATATCCATTTACTCAATGTGAAATAGACTTGCCCCTGTATAAGCTCCTGTAATGTCATTTTTCCGGCATATCTCGTCTCTCTAAATTTTCATATTACATTACACAGAAAAATACAACTATTTCACACATATAATTGAACTAACATCATCAGCTATATACAAAATTCATTACAGTATGTTAACAAGATATATGCACACATTGATTTAGTGCATTAAAATAAATATTTGTAATGCATGTACTGTTAACACTTTTTTAACAAATTCATATTTCTTTTAGTTATTTCTATAAGTACAGCTGTCATTATTGATATTATATATACTTACATTCTGATATATGCATAGATCAAAATGTTTTTAAACAAAATAAAAAAAAATTAAACTAAATTTAAAATGTTTTTTTTATAAATCTTTATCAGAACATAAATAAGAATAATAATAATGGTTTGGTTTATATGATAATGGCAAAGCACTCAAGAGCTATCTGCCTGAGGAGAGGTATGCCTTTGTGGAGAACTTTTTAAGGAAACTGGCTTGTTTGCATGTTACACATGATAAAAATGCCCATGCAGCCAGCCCATTTGTGGGATTCTAACCTCAGACCAAACTACCAGTGTTCAGCAACTTTACCAGCTAATAATAGTAATGAAAAAAATTCTAATTTACATTTATTTCTTATTTGAAATCTAAAGGTTCGTGCTTGCAAGAAATTTCTGCTGGTTACACTTTGCAATTTAAATGTATTGACATCTAAACATTAAATTTTCAGATTCTTATTTCAGATAATTCTACTACATTGAACTAGCACTAAATAACTTATTTTTAACTTCAAGTGAAAATAAACAAACTGCAAAAACTTATAATGTTTTCCATGTCTCGAAAGCGCAACTGTTCACTTATAAGTGTACTCCCAAACAAAACAATTATTCATGTTAAAAAATTTCGTAACTGAGGGTATTTATCTTTTCCCAGGTACCAAATAAAAATTTGTTAAATCTGAATATAATATTTGCAAATAAAGCTGATTAATTTAGAGTGTGATACACACCCTAACTTAATCAGCTTTATTTGCAAATATTCTGGTATATTTATTTCTTCACTTTCATTTTTAATGATGATGATGCTAATGTAAAATCAGATTCTTAGTCATTAAAATTTTTTATATCTTTTTATGAATTCTTGTTGCAATAGTGTTATTTTTCTTGCACATTCTTGAAAATTTTTGTTTAAAATAATAATGCATGATTCAAGATATATAAAAGACATTATTTCAAATTGTGTTTCCTTTGATTGCAGTTTAATTTTAAAAACTTACATTTACTTAATTTTAAAAACTTACATTTACTTGTAAACTTAAATTTTACAAGCAGTGCATTTCATTTATAAGTTTATTTTTTCCTTCCAGATCATTATTGAGAGTATTTAAATGGTTAAATCAACAAGAAATGACAGTTATATAGACTGTCATGCAAGCATACAGTGACACAGAGAAAGCTATTCATCCCCCCTCTCTTCAGTAATAGTCCTGTGCATAAGATCAGTTATTGTCTTTAAGTCTGTAAAAATATAATAGCATTGTATTAACAGTAAATACATATCTAAAATGTATTTGGGGTTGCTAGTTTGAAACTATCGGTGTGATACACATGCATTCTCTAAATATTGCCAATTCTATGGGTGTTAATTTATTTTAAAATGTATTTCAATATATGCTAAATCTGTAGCAATTACAATTTTATAAAAGGCTGCAGAATAATATTTTGCTTTGCATATGTTTTTTCCAGTGCCTCCAGGTATTGATGAGAAAGGTAAATCGAAAGAATATCAGGTTATTCTTGGAAAACCTTTGCGTATTGATTGTGAAGCATCTGGTACTCCTCCTCCATCCATTACTTGGCTAAAGAATGGATTGCCATTAACTGAGAAGGATCATGTTCGCTTAATGAACAATAATTATGCTCTGCTTTTTACATACACTTTACCTGATGAAGCTGGAGTCTACACCTGTATTGCTACCAATAATGTAGGATCTGTTGAACAAAAATTCAATTTGACTGTGTTAGGTATGTTTTGCTGTTTCATTAATTTCATACACTGAACTAATTATTATTTTAAACAAAATTTTACATATATGTTAACAAAGGCTGTATAGTGCGTTTTTATTTGTTCTTTTGCCCAGTTGCAAATCATTATTGTCATACACCGATACCTTATTTTCTATTTTCATCTATCATATTTTTATGAATAAAATGTGATTAGTATGTTCGTGTATAGTATACCTTAAATACATTAAAGGTCATACTGCTTAATGGATAACTTTGCACTGATATATTTTGAGCAAATCTGTAAATTATGTGATTATATATGTGAGCTATAATTAAACTGTATTCATTACAGATATTTCATAAAATGTTGAATTAATCATGTTTGATAACAGATATTTAATTAAGACTTTAGAAAATTCACATCCAAAAATCTCTTACTGTGTAGCTATCTAAATCACCAGTTTCAGATTTCTGTAAAATCTTATTAAATGCCATAACTTTGATTTTAAGAAATAATTAATATTTCAAGTTTGAAAATTTTCTTTTATCATTCTTTAACTCTTTGGCTATGAATTAAAAAAAAAATTCCCTGTTTTCTATCTAAGTGAACAAAATAGGTCATAAATAAGATGAATTTAGCATTTTAGGATATTTTTGACAAATGGTTTTTAAGCCAAAGGCTGGGACACATATGTCTGAGCCATAGTTAATGGTGAGATACATATGGTGGGATACACATAGAAATCGACCTATTATTCTGGAAAACTTTATTATATGAAATGGACTGTACATCATATGGTACAGTGTAAAGCGTTCTTTGCATAACTCCACATTACACATTGGGCAACTCATATTTGTTCTTTTCTCTGTGTTCATTTGTGTACAACGAGCACAGCGGCATCTTGATTTTTCAACAATTGGAAGATGATCGCCAATATTCAGGAGATTCAAAGTACTTTAACCCAACAGTAATTTTTAAACTTTTAGTGGGACATATATGTCCTGTTAGTATTCAAAGGGCTAACATAGCTATAGGTCATATTATTTGTCATTACATTAATTATTGTGTAATCTTTTTAGTAAATTTTAATGAATGTCCTTTTTATAAAAAAGAGAAATGAGCTCTTTTTATAAAAAAGAGAAATGAGCTAAAAATAAATAACTGCTTTCTAAACTGTACAGTTTGCCCAACAAATTATGGTAGAACATAATGTTGAAAATTAAAATGTATTGTTGAGTGTTTACAAGCAGAAATTTTTCACCTTATTTATATCAAAAATGCTTTTATATTTTAATAAAATTGCTAAATGATCTATTTATTTTCAGTGCCTCCTGTCTTAAATAATTTTAAAAATGGAGATAATCTGTCTATAGTTGCTGGCTCTTCAAACAAGCTGTATTGCTCAGCTCAGGGGATACCTGTGCCAGATATTGTTTGGTCCAAAGATAAAAATATCATATCTAATTCAGAAGTTATTCATATAAAGGATGGCATACTAGAAATCTTAGAGGCAGATATAAGTCATAATGGAACTTATATATGTGAAGCTAGCAATGTAGCTGGAAAGGTGACTAAATCATTAGATCTGATTGTAAATAGTAAGTTATTAAAAATCTTATCTTTATCCAGTTAAACATTCTTTTCAGTTTTTTTTTAATTGAAAAGTGCTCTGCGCTTTATAAAGGCCTGTTTATGAGAGTATCCATTTTGTAACAATATTAATCTCTTTAGACACTTTTTATTCATCAGTAATTTAATGTATTTAACATTCTACATAATTTGATTAACTTAAAAGATTTTGTGCCAAAATATCAGTCGGCTGCATAATTTGATGCAGAAATTGGAGCAAGGCATCAACTTTTTTATTTCAAAGAATTATCAGATATTTCCTAAAATCAGAGCAAGATTTTTTTCTTCATGAGGGTAAAGCCAGAATAGATAAAATGTTGCAGAATTTCTTTGAAATTGAAGAAAATAGTGAAGTTCTTATAAACAAAAAATAACGATCATTGCTATTAAGTGAGATCTTAAGACTGTTAATGTGTAATAGTGCAAATGGGAAAATGCTTATTAGCTGTTCTTCTGTAAGCATGTTTTTTGCTTAGATAATAGTATCAATGTACTCTGAGATTTTACTAGGAAGTTAGAGAGTAAATATGCCTCTAAAATGTCTATGAAACAATTAGTTATATAAAGGCATTCAGATTGGCTGAATAAAGGAAAGACTGAAAACGAATGGTTACATATCTGCAAAACTCTTAAGACTTTTGAAATTTAGAACTTCTGAAAGAGTCTGTATCCTGCAATAAATCTGTCTCAGGCTTCTGGAAGTTGTTTAAGCTCTTTATCAAAGAAGGTGTTTGGTTAGGCATGTAAAACTCTCAAAACGCTGTGATGGCACTGGGAATCTGGAATGTAACAGGGATATGGTAAAGTATGTCAACCAGTTCTGCATGGCAGAAATTATTCTCAATATTATGTGCAAACCCTGATGAAAATTTAAGTTCTTGAGATGTCTTTCCCTCTAGAAATTTAATGATGATTCTTTGTTTCACAAACTTATGCACTTTTGGCTTATCTATCATTATCAAAGGCTCACTCGTAACAAATAAAATTGCACATCCACTACATTTAGATAATAAGTGATGGTCGAAATAGCCAAGATCATTTACTGTGCTAGAGGTGTAACCATTTGAAATATATATGTTAGGAATATTTGAAATATATATGTTAGGAATTATGAAATATATAAAATAGGATATGTTTAGCACTAATATATATACAGTACAAAGTCCGAGATCAGGACTCATCGGAACTTTGGCGATTTCGGATTTGGAATTTTTCCGGATACTAGATCATTAGTTTAAAGCTCGTAAGATGGCATGTAGAAATTATAAAATTAAAAATATAAAATCATGATTTATGAAATAATGAAGCATGTATGATCTAAAGGGTAACAATTTTTTTTAACTTAATATTTATTTGTTTACTTTATGAAACATTTCCTTCAATGTAAGTTGATTAAGTTTTTTGTGCCAATATTTTCTCTTTGATTCAATACATACAATTTCTTATTCAGATATAAGGTTCCATTGTTCAGGTCCTGTAGTTGCTGTGTCGAGAATTTAGAGTAACTTGTCAATCAAAATTTTTTCATTTTCAGTAACCTCTCTGTAACTTTCTTCACTATCAGTAGTGGTATTTTCTACTACAGATTTTGCCGTTCATTAATTGATTGATAATTAGGGCATTGTCAAAAAAATCTGTTATATCATCTTCATTTATTAGCACTTCTCAACATTTCTTTAAAAAATTCATAAACTAGAAAATTTAACCTTTGGTTTGCAACATCCGAAAACCTTCACATTCATGGCTATCGTATTCATGAACCTCACCATAAAATATGTTAGCTGGCCATAAGTTATGCCAAGCATTTTTTAAGGTATCTGAAGACACATCCTCTCACGATCTTGTGATGCTCCACAAAGCAGATTTTATGCTAAAATATTTTTTAAATTCTTGAATAGTCTTGCCAATATTCAAGAAATTTATCATGAATTTTAAAAATTCTGCTTTATATTTGCATTTTCAGCGCGCACACTATTCTGATATCCATAGGCTGAATGATTGACATACAATTTGGAGGAAAGAATAATACGGATACTTTACCTTTCACTAAAACTTTAAGCGAAGTATGAGCCGAAGTCATCCGTGTTCTTTTATTTGCACGTTTATTTTTTAACCGTGTATAAGAGGTTACACTGGATCTACATGGTTGTAATTATTAATATTCATGAGGAATTGCCTTGCTTTGATTCCAATTTAATTTTAACTTTAGATGCTTTAAGTTTAATTTACTTCAATCAATTTTGTTTTTAATCTTTGGGCATATGTTATATATATATAATATCAGTCCATTAATTTATACATTTTGAATCACCTTATTTCAAATGACTTTGACCATCAAAATTCTTCAATTCACATCGGATTTTTTTTAATAATTGAAATTTGTGTATTTCCATTTAACTTATATTATTTATTGTTTTTATGTCATAATAGTCATAGAAGATTATATAACATGTATTATTTTATTTTTTAAAATGCAAGGAAATCTTGAATTAAATGTATATTTCATATGCATTTAATTCAAAACAGCATTAGTATAGTTGGACCATTTACATTTCGTTCAAAAAAAAATCTGAAAGGAAACTTAATCTTTGCAAGTAAAATAATACTGGATATTTTTTAGATGAAGAATAATGATGCACATTGTGAATGTTACTCACAAATGAAATGTAAATGGATGCAACTGTACTATTAATATTAAAGTAGTATTTTAGTATGAAAAGTATTCTTCATATGTCCATTTTTATTTTTGAAAATAGCAAATACGGCTTCCTGAAATGGTGAACCTTGGCATGTACATCTTGCACAAAAAAAAAAAAGAGAGAGAGAGACAGTTCTGTATCTCCTGTTTAATTCTGTATCTTTCGAAGACACAAAACCAAATTTTTTCTGAAATAACATACCAATTTTTTTTTTGCTTATTTTGATTTTATGACTCAAATTATGCCTCAATATTAAATTTTGTAATTTTGGGTGAGAAATTTGCAGAGAAATTAAAAAATTTGTCTTGGTGTTCCTCCCCGCCCCCCAGTTTGCACAAAAATAATTTACTTGGCAAACTTCTTAATTTATAGCAACCTATCTTCCTTTCCTTTTTTTCATTGTACACGAGTGGGAAAAAGGTCATTGTTCATTACTTTCAAATAATTTTAACGAAGTGCATAAACCACATTTTGCGTTAGTATCGCTTATAGCAAATATGCCAAATTTCAAAATGTGCCAGTATGTAAATACACATTTATCTTAGGAAATTTTGAATAAAAAGCTCTAATTTTTTGCAGGTATGTTTAGAAATACATCTACTTTAAAATGATGCTAAAATTTTTTATAGGTTATAATTAAATTTTTTTTCAAAAAATTTATAAGATTATTTAAATAAAACTTTTAAAAATAAATCATAAAAATTGAGTGAATTTTATTTGGAATTCAAAATGAAAGGAAAAATCAAATAAGTTTAATAAAAGAAGAGATATTAATAAATATATACCAAATTCAATTAACCTAGAGGAGCTGAAATTTTAAGAGCTAATTTTTTAAAAACTACTCGTGTGATTTTTACAAAACTTGGCACCTTACCATAATTTGAGTCGTAGAATTGAAGTATGGAAGAAAAATTCGTCTGTTATTTTAGAAAAAGTTCGATTTGGGGTGAAAATACCTATGTTAGAATAGTGATATACATAAATCTAATATATATCTTATCTATATTAGATTTATGTATATTATTAGATATTTAAAGTGCCATGTTTTTGAAACATGGAAAATGCAAGTTAAATTTCAACAATTATTCCAGTAGAATGGGAGATATAGAACTGTCCCCCCCTTTTGTGTGTGTGTGTATATGCATGCAAGGTGTGCCAAGTACTGCATAATGTAATAGAAAAAATTATGAAATATAAAGAACTTTTGATAGTTAAAAATGAAAAAATAATGCATGCTATGACTTCAAATAAAGTGCAATTGCTCTAATATGAAATTCTTTGAGAAAAAATTTACATTGTCTTTTAACCCATTTTTATTTAATCCCTGCTATAATGAAATATACTTGAAATGTCTTTATTTTCTTTAGGAAATTATATGTTTTTCTCCTTTAGTGCCTCCCAAAATTGAAAGAAGTGATGAAACAACATTTATTACATCATCTGTTAAAGAATCTGTTGATATAGAGTGTGTTGTACATGGAATACCTCCACCAACTGTACTCTGGTTCAAAAATAAAATGCCTATTTTGTCTAGTTTTCTATCTGCCTATCATGTTAGCAATCAAGGTGCTAAACTTACGGTTAGAAATGCTGATCTGAAAGACTCGGGAAACTATATGTGTGTAGCAACAAATTCTGCTGGTAACGATACAAAGGATTTTGTATTGAATATTTTAGGTAATTAATTTTAATTTAATTTTAATTTTATGAAAGGAAAATGAAAATTTTGTTATTTCTGCAAACATTCTGTTTTATAGTATAAAGTTCTACTATATCAAGTATTGTGTATTTTAATATTTATTTATTTGTAATTTTTTTTATTTACTGCTGAAGACTGATTATCTACAAATAACATTTTCTTGATAAATAAATACTATAATGGATATAGAATTCCACTTACTCAAATTTCTGTTATATAAAATGTTTATTAAGTCGAACTAAGACTGATACATCTGCCAGATAAAAAATTGTAGAACATATAATTATCTGCTGGCATTTCCTTTGTCAGTATTAAATTCCAGTTTTAAGATATTCTGTTTGTTACGAGCAGGTGACATTTTATTTTTGTTCTAATGCTGGAAATTTCATATATATTTAAATTTTTTTGCATACCTGCTTAGATTTGTATGAAAAATTGTTAGATTTTGCAATAAGGATGGGGAGAAACTATTTCAGTATCTTCTTCCATGGTTATTTAGCCTTCTCTTGGTGTTTCTCACTCTAAAACTTTGAGTTATTTTTATCCAAAGCCCCAGTTCTAAGCTCTAAGCTTTTCTATTTTGCTTATTTATCAAATTTTTGTGACTTGAAGCTCAAATATACCTGGATTCATTTTTTTTAAAAATAATCTGTCTTCCAAATCGTAGTTCCTTCTCTCAACTTAAAATGTGTCTTTTTTTTATTGTGTGACATTTAGAATATTGAATGAAATTTTGTTGAATTTGCTGTTATATATATCTAAAAATGTGCTTATATGAAGTGCCTACTCATAATTTTAAACACTGGTAAATAATAAAAGTGTACTTTCATCTTTTTATAGGCAAAGAAAATTCTTAAATTTTTTTTATGTAAAAAAAATTTATTACTGTATAACTAAAGAATTTAAGGTCTTCCTTTCATTAAACAACATGTAGATATAGCATAAAAAAGAATCATATAGAATTAGAAAATTTTGCATCTAGGATTAAAAATATATATGTATATTCATCAGAAATTATGTTGAGAATGATGAATATAATGTTGCATTCTGGCAGGTTTGGTGGAAGACAAAAAGAATAAATAAATGTAAACACATTTATTTGTGGATTTAATACTATATTTAACCATAGAATACCCGTGTTAAATATGCTGGGTAGCCCACCAAAAGTAGCTTACTTCAGACAATAATATGATAAGATGGATACCATCTTTATTATGGGATGTGCACAGAAAAAAATGACTAAAAAGGCAAAATGAATTTGGAACACTGCTTTATATGACAACACCAGCGTACGAAATAGACATAAAGTCAGCAGAGAGCAAGAAGCTATTGCCTTCTCAAGAGAACAAAGCACTGGTATTGAAGGTTGCCTACTTTTCTTTAATCCAGCTTGTATTACTACATGCACAATACAAATTCATTCATATTTTAGATATTATTGTAGAATATTCTGTTATATTTCAGAATAAAAATTCATTTATTGTTAACACTAGGTATAATTTTATATCAAAATACATGTATTTATTTGTGTCATCCACACTTCTTTTTGGATTTCATAATTTTTTAAAAACTCTTAACTAGTATATACCAGATAAGCAGCTAAAACTTTTATAGTGATTTTAATTTCCAAAAATTGTAGAGCCAGTTTTACTTAGAGCATCAGCATCCACTGGTTGTCATTTCAACTTTGTGTGGAAATCTTGTTAATAGATTGCTTTCATTTTTAGTTAGGTGAATAATATCTCAGTGTAACGCTGAATTTCCTTCTTTCATCTTTTTAAGGATCTTAGTATAAGTTACTTGTCATCATTATATCTATCTTATTGATATAGTGACACTTATAGTTGCACTTATAGTTGTAAAATACAGTGCCCATTCACCATTTGTATCAACTCAAATGATAAATTTGGTCCAAAATTTCAAATGGGTACTGATACTAAAATCAAACTTGTATTAAAGCATTCAGTGAAAAATTAAAATTTTTTGTTTGTAAGATATTTAATGCAAATGCTGAGATAATTGTCTAGTTCAAATTACTTCTGCTAGTGCTTGGTAAACATATAGATTCCACTGTAAATGAACTCTTTTGGTAGATAAACAGCTGCTTATGTACATCTAATCAAATCTCATTATCACTCTAGAAATTCTTTCTCTTTAGAAGTATACCCAGTGGTGATATGCTACAGAAATGGTTTGCCATCAGTTTAAAACTGATGGAGACCCCTTAGAAGGTATAGAATGTCTTTTCTTACATTTCAATTGCATATTTTCATTTCAATTGTACCTCCATATTTATCTTGCACACATGTTGTAAAACTGTGAATGATATCATGAGTTAATTCAGTATCAGTATAGTCATAATATCACTATGGCATTGAATGCTCTGGTTTTCTCATAATCATGTTCTTCATATCTGTAACATTTTCTTCTATGACCTGGCAAGAAAAACTGTGCATATATAGAAATAATTTTAATTTATGCATTTAACATTACAAGCTATGTGCGAATATCTGAAGCTTGTCAGTGTTTTCTAAAACACATATTCTATAAGATTCTCTGACTATGATCTCTTTTTTGAGGAAAAATGTACATTAATTTAAAACTTTTCATGACGGTTTGCTTTGATGCTCATCACTTAATTTATCAGCATCAGAAATCTTTTCTTAAACTGATGTTTCATTTTTAGGTACATACAGATTTAAATATTTCAGCCTTCAGTTTGTTGACACCTAAATATTCAGAAAACATGACATCATACTTTAAAATTAAATACCTTTGTCAATTTTTGTCATTTAGAAATCAAACTTTTTGAGTTTTTTAGATCAAGAATAAAGTTTTAATAAATATGTGAAAGAATAGAGATTAAGGGTAGTGTAAAAAACTGAATTTTATAATTTTTACAAAATTGATTTTTTAATCTTTAAAATGCCAAAATATGTAATCCGCTATATTTAAAATAATGTATATCTATGACCAACAATTGTGAAAGTAAAGGCCACATAAAGAATTTATGCTGTATATATATATTCACCATATGTTTATAAATATTTTTAAAAATTCATACAAATTGAAGGAATTGTTAGAATTGAATGTGGTTTATGAAAAACTTATTCTAGTAAAGGGGATTCCTTTTTTGGTAAACGAAAAGAATAGTTAAAATTTTCCGTCAATAGAGGGTACTGTTTGGAAGTAAATCACATATTTTCATGGAAAATAATATTTATTTGCATGTAAGCCAATGTTTGCAAGCATATCACTGTTATTCAGTGTGTCAGCCATCTTTACATATTACAGTTTGCGAGTGAGTTACAACACCGTTAACTGCAGCATGTAACTTATCTGAATGGATGCAGGAAATTTTGTGGCAAATGATGTCCTTTAACTTCACTGAACAATATGGGCTAGTGCGATACACTTTGGACTTGACGTAACCCCAAAGCCAAAAATCAAGTGATGTTAAATCCAGCAAGTGAGAGGACCTCTCATTTCTACAGTGACGGCTAATTAATCACACTTTAGTGAAGATGCTTCTTAGCAACGTCTTCTTTGGTTGTGATAGAAGGAAGTGCCCCATCTTGCATCAACATGACGGTGTCAAGGACAGAATGTTAAAATAAGTGTGATATTGCTTTTTCTTGCAGCAGTTGTAAGTAGCATTTTCCAGCAATTTAGCAGGTTTTCCAGCCAGCTTTTTACTGTGCTTTTCAAAGAAAAAGGGCACATAAATGCAGTGAAACCACATCGTAATACTGTAATACAGTGAATGTTGGTGCTCCTCAGTACAGACATGTGGATTCTCCTTTGCCTAGATTCTACAGTTATGGGTGTTGACTGTTTCATGCAATAAAAAGTGAACCTCATCTGTTTCCAAGATATTGAGAAGCTATTGTGGATGGTCATCAGTTTTTTGACAAAGCCCAATTTATGAATTCATATCGCTTAGTTTTGTCAATTGATAATAGCTGGTGTACTGATTGCAACTTGTACAATTTTAAAACACTGTGAAATATGCAGAGTATTGATATACTAGTGTTTCATGTCACTTTTCTAGCGTTACTTACTGCTCTCGTTGGTTCTTCTCTTAGAGTGCCTATCTGAAAAGTTTCACTGGAAGTTTGGACCATCAGGAAGTACAGTGCTGATAAACTTGGCATATCATTACGAGAGTGATCGCACAAACTTTCCATTTCTTTGAGACATCTTACCAGCAAAGTTAGTACAGCAAGAGTGACTGGACCTCAAGCTTTTTTCCACCCCTTCTGTGCCATAAAGCTTCAGTCGCCAATTCTTGTCTGAGATAAAACGACTTCACCAATAACACTTTATCCACCAATATCAGCATTACAATTAAAACTCTATCTAAGGAGGAGAAATCAGGCATGAGCTGTTAATCATAAAACCATGCAATTTATAGGACTCTGATGTGGGTATATGTTGTTACTGCATCTTTGCAGTACTGTCTATCCATGAAAATGTTAATGTTTTTTCCTTTATCTCTCCCCCTCCCCCCCAAAAAAAAAACTTCATGAGAGTAACTTTCCATAAACTGCATTCAGTTCTACCAATTCCTTCAATTAATATGAATTTTAAAAATATTTACAGACTTATGGGACACCCAATATGTGTGCCCTTAATATTAAAATTATAATAAAAAAAGATTTATTAATGCTAAAATGACTCTGGCTGGTATTTTCAGGAAGACAAGCATGCTGGTGTTGATTATATTTGAAAAGTGTTTGCTATGTTATTAACTAAAAATGGGAAAATACACAAAGAATGGGAACAATGTTTAATTTATGCAACTAAAAGTTTTTTGTATGTCCTATTATTTTAATTATTTTTAGCAAAAGATTTAACAGCTGAGTATTTATTTTTGTTCTCATGAGCTATTTAAAAATTTTATTTTGAAGTGCATTGAAATGCATAAATCTTGTAAATCACATACTTGGTTAAACACTAGCAAAACTTCAGAAATGTTAGTTTGTGTTTGAATAAAAACTGCTGTTTGTTATCTTATTTACTTGTATTTTCTTTAACATTCATTTTGCTTTTTTAAGGACAGCTCGGTACATAAAATTGTATGTACCAATAATAGTAATCACTTCTATCTTGATAAGGATTTGGTTGAACTAGTTTTATTTAAATAAGAAAAAACAAATCAGAGATATTTTAGAATTTATGAAACTAATAAGAACACTGCTTTTGTTTTTAAGAATTTTCCTTTAATTGGTAATGTTATAACAAAGTAAATAGACTAAGATCATACTTTTTTATTGTCTTATTTTTTTTTTATTTAATTACAAATGTTTGATTAAGTTACTTTTTTATATTGCTCTGAAAAAGGGGCATAAAGCTTTCTTTTCCCTTTAAAACTTAGTACTTTTCCTCCCCCTGCTTTCTTTTTCCCCTTTTTCCCCTTTTTCTTTTCCCTTTAAACTTAGAATTAATGAAATTTTTCTTTTTGATGAAAAATTAAAAATAGTTGACTAAAACTAAATAGTGAGTTAAGATGGAAGGTTGTATGTAATTTGCAGAATTTATTTACAGAATGAATTATGTTACTTTTAGAAATAATGTGTAAGTGGATAAAATTTTTCTGCTTATTTATTTATCATCACAGATTTCTGCTAAGTGTCATATTTTGTAAAAACAGAATGTGTAATTTTATTTATTGATTAATTATATATTTTATTTTAGAGCCACCAACCATAAAGGATATAGCACCTTTAATAAAGACTCAAGTAGGAAATAAAATTGCTCTAGAATGCTCTGCTGTTGGAGTTCCTCCTCCTGAAATTTCATGGCTAAAAGAAAATTCTGTATTACTTTTCGATGATTCAGAATCTTCAATATTTGGGAAGAATGAATTATATTTTGATAATGTGAAACTTCAACATTCAGGAAATTATTCTTGTATTGCAGTTAATGAAGCAGGAGTAGATAGAAAAGATTTTGTCTTACAAGTTTCTGGTACATTTGTTAGCTTATCTCAGTTTCTTCATTATAAATGTGAATGAGAGAATATGATTTAATATGTTGTTAAAATTTTGAATTGCTAAATTAATGTATATATATGTTGTATATCATTAATTGAGCAGAATAAATAAAAATAATAAATTTTCCACTTCATTTACTATATGAAGTACACTGAATAATCAATATTTTATTGTTATATCATTAATTATTATTATATTTGAGTTCATCTAGTTTTTGTTACTATAATTGCACTAATCTGTATAAAAGTAAATTTCATATTTTATTCTAAAAGTAAAATGTATCTGTATTGTTTTCTTGATAGTGCTGAAATATAACATCTTACTTATTTAATTGCTTAAAATATACAAAATGTGTGATTAATTTAAGTATTTTAGTTATACTTTTGAAGTTGTTTATTTTTTTAATTGCTTTCCTTAATTACACAGGTACTTTTTTTTTGTTTTTTTTTTTTTTTTTCTGGATTCAAAAACTGTGAACAAGTATTACTGTTCTTTCTGTAAAAATATCAGAAATTATTACACAAAAATAATTATATGTTGCAACTTGTAAGTTCTGTTAAGGAAGATAACCATAGTCTTAACCATTATCTTAATCATAGTCTATGTAAATAGTCATATTACCCGCTATCAGAAACTTCATTTGGTGCGGTGGTAATTTGGCTGAGAATATTATTGCCAGGTACTCTCTCTGTTTCTGTAATACACTTTATTTCCATAATGCAACATCTTAATGGATGGTGAATTGTTTGCAAAAAAAGTTCAGAAGAATTTTCACAAATGTTTGGACAAAAATAACATGGAATTGTTCCTATCCATGTAAGACCACCAGTGCTCAAATATCACCATATCAGTTTGAGAAATGAGAAAATTTGTGAGAGAAGAAAACGAAATCTTTGTTTATAGCAAAAGATAATTTTGAGTAAAAAACTAATGATTCCTCTTTGTATTTCTTGATAGAAGCATGTAATTTAATTTAAAATAATAATAATAGTTAAGGCAAAATTAATCATGTAATTAGTATGACTAGTGCTTGAAGTTATTTCTTTATTGTATTAAGAAAGAACTAAAAAAAGGTTAAAAAAATATTCAAACTAAGTCCAAAAAACAAACCATGTAAGATAAAACAGTCTAACCCATAAAAAAATAGGAAAATTTAAAACCATACGTGCTGGCGTAAAAGAAGTTTTTATGAAATTATGGCATCAAAATCATAAACAAGCAAAATAGCTTAAAAATCTAATAAAAATTATTTTTTACGTAAACGAGCTGAATCCAAGAAAAAAAAACATGTAAATAGAAGCAATCCAACGCAGGAAAAAATAAAAATGTTAATTTGATCCAAAAAATATAAAATAAAAATAAGAGTATTTAGAATTTGTAACGTTAGAGCAACAGTTTTGAAATGAAAAAATATTAATTCAACAGTGTGCTGAGTAATTAAATAACATTAATTGCAAATTTTAAAGCGGTTAATAGTAATAAAAAACATCAAAACGAAACTTCTAACATAACATTAAATTGCATGGTAAAAATGAATAATTTGTAAAAGGATAAAACATAGATAGAATTACCTATTATGAATAGATTATGACAGAATTATCATTTCGGTTTTATAATTCAGGTAATGTGATGTTTTTTCTCATTACAAATTATTTGTTTTTACTACTCAATTTTTAATGGTCTATTAGAATTTTTTTTAATTCTTTTATTATTATTAACAGTTTAAAATTTGTAGTTAATCTTTCATTATTTAGCACATGTTAGGCTTAACAATAATCATTTGTTACTAGGCATGTCGAATTATTAATATTTTTTCATTTTTAATTTTTTGTTGCTTAATTTTACAGATTTTAAGAGATAACTCTTCTTTTTATTTTATTTCATTTGTTATTATTTTTTCATATGTTGGACTGCTTCTGTTTACTCATTTTGTCTTTTGTACTTGGTTTGCTTAAATAGAAAATAATTTTTTTGCATTTTTAAGCTGTTTTGCTTGTTTATGATTTTGATGCTAGAATTTTGCAAAAAAAAAAAAATTTTTTTTTGTTGCGTCCTGTAGGTGAAGAAAAAAAAATGAGCCTAAACAGATTGTAACATCAATAAACATTTTTAATGAGAGAGATTAACTTAAGGAGACATTAGGTTATTTAGAAGACTAAAAAATGAGCAATGCCCTCGCTGGAAATCGAACCATGGACTTCTCGGTTACGCATCGAGCTTGCTGACCACTACACCATGAAGGCATGCAAAGAAGACGGGAGAAATACCTTATATACTCCCCCTTTTGAAGGCAACTGGGGCCCCAATCGCCAAGTCCTGGTGGTGGAGAATCATTATCCATCACCTTTTTAGTTTGGGTGCCAGTTGTATAGACATTAGGTTATTTAGAAACAGGAGACATGAAAAATGAGCAATGCCCTCATTGGGAATCGAACCACGGACCTCTTGGTTACACATCGATCGTGCTGACCACTACACCATGAAGGCATGCGAAGAAGGCGGGAGAAATACCTTATAAACTTAAATATAGTTCCTTACAACAGAGAAAGCAAAGAAGTAAAAAGGCATATACATACATACACAATAAAGAGTTACATCATCACTGTGCGGATAAACGCAAATGGCAGATGCATCAGGAAAAGCGCTCTTAAGCTAAACGTCGTATTATAATTTATGACACAACAGTATGGTTTCAAATTTTAATTTTCATATGTTATTATTTTTCATATGATTTGCTTTTTTTAATTGGTTTACTTGTTAGCTTAAGCTTGTTTTCGATTTAATGCTATAATTTTGCAATTTTTCACATTTACTACGGCTTATAGGAGACTGATAAAGTACAGAATACTCTGATTAGTTTTTTGAGAGTATTTTGTGTCTTTGTTGATTCAGAAACAAGCTGATTTATTTGCTTCTTTCATTACACCATCCCACTGATGATGATGCAGTGAAATACATAGTTCCTTTTTTTTGGGGGGGTGCCATTTTTTGCACCTAATATGAAGTTTACCACTGTGCTTCTGGTTTTTTGTTTTCTGCATATGGTTTGTTCCAAATAGAGTATGGAGTGGATTTTAAAGGTGTTTTTAGTTTATTTTGGATTATATAGATAGATAGATGGATATATATATGAAATAAAAATAAAATTTTCATATTTATCATCAAACTATTGTAGCTAAATGCTTAACCAGAAAGCCGTTTTTTAATGCAGGTGAAAATAGTGTGAGTTATTCTGCTTTCTGATTATTGAAATAACCGACCTAACTCTGATATACTCTTTTATATATGTTCTGTGTTAATGCAGTTGGTTATTCTGTTTTAAAGCTCTAAGAAATGCTGCTAACCAGATTAATGCATTCAAATTTATTATGGGATGTCTTCACTATAGTGAAGTAATCTTCGTTTAAAATTAGTAATTTGTGCTAACGGCATCATTTATTTTATATAAAAATTCGAATTCATGCTGTATAAGAGTACTGAAAAGTTTTGGGAAAAGCTGCATTCTAAAATTTTATGGGAATAGACTTTAGGGAAATTTTAAAATTATCAGTTTTTGTTATGAAATATTAGTTGTTTTAATTTTATCATGCTTTTTAGCTTTCTTCTTAGCAAAAGATTTTTTTTACACTTTCAAACTGATATATATATAATACTCATAATTTTTCTCTTGGAATGATTGGCAAAAAACTTAATATTTAAAAAATCATTGTCTTTCTTTCAAACGTTCTATGAACTCATTGGTAGGTAAATAAAGCATCTTGCTTTTAATTTATGCATTTTTATTGGTTTGCTAATTTAGAATTGTAAATGAATACTGAAATTCTAGCATTTAAAATCTGAACTGTAAAGTATTTATTATAATATATTGTATTCTATCAAAAAGATTATATAGACACTTTTAATTTTAATAAGCATAGTTTGTTTTGATGATTTAGTTGTATAGATTTTTTTTCTGTTCTCTGTCTGTTTATTTGTAGCCCCTCCTGTTATAGAAGACAATGAAACCCATCAAAAAATTTTAGCAGGCGATTCTGTTTCTCTGCAATGCTTGGCATCAGGGTATCCTATTCCACTGATAATGTGGCACAAAGATTCACTTCTGATTCATAATGATAAAGGTTTGTTTTATTTTTTCTCAAAATTCTGAGTAATTGCAAACAACTCAAAAACTTAATTTCAAAAAATTTTTGTTTTTACAGATCATCAAATATTACCAGATGGTACCCTTCACATTCCAAAAACAAATCTATCTCACACTGGAGCATATAAATGCTTAGCGGAAAATGAAGCAGGTTCACAAGAAGCAATTCGTAGATTAACTGTCTTAAGTATGATTTTATAAAACATAGCATTCTTTTTAATGTAGATTTGCTATAGTGTTGGGCATGTTATATTTCTAACTATGATTAATATTTAAACATTTAATTTATTCATCTACACACAAGTATTTTTCCCTCTTTTGTATTAATCACATAGATTAAACCTTATATTTATACATACTTCAGGGAAATATATAAACTTTCATATAAAAAGTAATAATATTTCATTAAACATAAGTTTAATAAACTTTCTCATTTAAGAGCTATTCACATCAAACTGTTTAAATAGCTTTATAATGCTAAGCAAAACAGAAGCATTAAAATAAAGAGCAATGTAATGCAAAACCAATAAATAAATAAAAGGGAAAAGGGTAGGAAACTTGCAGTAACTGAGTCAGTGCATTCAAAATATTCTCATTAGCATATTTACTAATTTACTTTAATGTGCTTTGATGATTTACCTACTTATTAGTGAAAGTCTAGTATTGCAAATTCACTTTTTATTTACACTTGGATAAGCTTGTTAAGTTTGTTTTAATAACTTCAGAAATAAATCTATATGCATTCTCAAGACTTATATGGTTTCCTTTATCACTACCCAAATGAATCCGTGCAAAAATATGATTGTAAATTTCCATTAGATGGCATGTATTATCATAGCAATCTGCTGAGAAAACAAAGAAAAATCCTTAATTGTTTATTTATTTTAAAACACTAATTATTACTTCATATTGATTGCAGATGAAATTTATAAATTTAAATTGGAAAAATTAATGAATGTGAATGAAATATACAAGTGAACAAGTATTTTTTTGGGGGGGGGAGGGTAATGGTTGAAATAAAAATTAAATATCCTGTTGGTGTTTTGCATTGATTAAAAAAATTTGTCAGTTTCTTCATATGAGATGTAAAATTAATATTCATTATTGCCAAATTTCAGGGTTCTTATTTGAATTAATATATTTTACCACTGAAATTTTGTAATTATTCATTTAAAAAAATCTTTGATCTTTTATTATTTTTATCCAAATCATAAATGTAAAATGCTTTCATTGATTTTGGTGTGCTTATATTTCATAGAAATTTGATACATTCTGTACCCTAAGTAAATAATGTAATGTCAAAATAATTTTTCTCACATCATTATCTTTTAATATTTCAGGTCCTCCGAAAATTGCCGAACTTTCTCCTGATAAGTATGAAACAACTCAAGCTCATCCTGTCATTCTTCAGTGTTCTGCAAATGGTGAACCTCAACCATCTATTTCCTGGGAACACAATGGTGTATCGCTCGATCTTTACAATCCTCGATTCAAAGTATTTCCATCAGGAGATTTACACATATCTCTTACCCAATCTTCAGATATGGGTACGTATACTTGTATTGCAAAAAATGAAGCTGGTTCGGCTATGAGAAACACAGATCTAATAGTATTAGGTAAGTTATAATGGAATTTTAATTATACTAAAACCTTCCTAAATGAAGTTTTGTTTAATTCTGTTTTATTCTGAAGATGTTTATTTCTGTTTAGTCACAAACTTTATCATTTTTTGAAAAAAAAATCAACTTTTTATATTATAGTTATATTTTTACTAATTTATATAGAAATATGAATTATAGTAGCATTTATTGACGTTTTAAAATTTTGATTTTAATTGCACTGCATGCATGCATTATGCAGATCTGTATGAAAGTTAGTGAAATTTAGATTTTTATTATGAAATGTAATGAATTATGCAGATCTACGTGAAATGCTTATGATCTAAATAACTGACCCAGATTTTCATGGCATGAATTATTTCCGTAACATATTGTTTTCTGAGTTAATTAATTGCCTTCTTTATTTAATATATTTGCCAATGATACAATTACATGCATTATCTTCATGGAATATCTGTACACAAAACACATAAGTGTCTACAGGAAAATGATTATTTCCACAGAAATCTCTGCTTATATGAAATTTGTAAAATCTTACTTGTTAGATTTTCCCAATTCCAGCATTTTTAACAGCAAATTGAGAATTATTTATTTTTTTTAACTGAATATGCCAAAACACATAAGGCTATTTCCTCAGGAAGGTATGCTTTTGTGTAATACTTTCTTAAGGAAGTGTCTTTACAACATTATATGTGCAAAGAAAGCATTCATGCGGCCAGCCCTTTTGCTAGGATTAAAATGTTGCTCATATTGAAACAATCTTATTCATTTGCCCACTGGTTGGCCAGCATTTTAAAAAAAAATGCTTTTTTAAATCACAGCAACCTCTAAACATCTATTTTTATATCATCTTAAGTTTACAGACCTGTAAAGCATTTAAAAAAAAATTAAGAGCAGAAACATGGAAAATCAGCTATACTTTCATTGAGAATTGAATTTCGACCTCTGGTATGCCAACCAGATGTGCTTTTCAATTACATTACAAAAGAATGCAATGATGAAAGAGAAAATTCCTTACATTCTCCCCCACTTAAAGAGTGAGTGAGAAGAGAGTAGTCCCAACTGTCAAGTCTAAATAGAAATGAATTACCATCCACCACATTTTACTTCAGGGCCCACCTGTAGAGCTTTGATTTATTGAAATAAAGGATTTTCAGCATTCACGGGTTTGCTTTCTTTTTGTCCCATTCAATATGAAACATCCTGTATTTTTAAATATCGTAGTCCACAATAAAAAATGCAGAAACAAAAAACTTTAGCCTATATGTGTCTACAATCCAAAGTAACATTATTTGCATGTTTTTGCAGTGAATCTGCACTAGTTTATAATTACGATGATTTTCTGATCCAGTTTATTCCATCACATCCTTTTTCCCCCACCATATCCATTCTAGGGTCCTTCCCCATATATTACATTAATGTTTTATAGAAATCTGCTTACAGAGGTATTGAAGTTATACTGCATTGAATGTACATTTTTACTGTGCATGTTGCGTTTTTTAACATACAGTACCTATATGATTAAAGTAAGTAAATTGCATGCATGTTTGTAAACTAATTTTAAACATCTTTTTTGGGGGGAGAGGTGAGGAATGGATAAATCTCTGAGGTAGCTATGTGATATCATTATTTAATATTTATATAGATATACATATATATATAT
>KK118472.1:523855-541206 GCA_000611955.2 Stegodyphus mimosarum
ATTTTTATTATCAGTCCTTCATGAATGTAATAAAATGTTAT
Source organism: Stegodyphus mimosarum (assembly GCA_000611955.2). Classification (NCBI taxonomy): domain Eukaryota; kingdom Metazoa; phylum Arthropoda; class Arachnida; order Araneae; family Eresidae; genus Stegodyphus; species Stegodyphus mimosarum. Next base: position 523,897 of record KK118472.1, read on the forward strand.
TTTTATCTGTGCAGTTGAATGAACTTTTCTCTAGTGTACACTGAGTTCAAAAACATATAAAATTTTAAACAAGATAATTTTTAGAACTTTTTTTTCCCCTAGTATGTCAGTTAGAAATAATGTGATTAAACAATTTAGAAACTAGTTAAGATTAGCACTGATGTTAGAATTAATAAACTTTTCATTTCTCCTCATCTCTTCACCCCAGTAACTTCAACATGTCTAAAGTTGAAGAAAATTCATTGATTATTTTGTTAATCAAATTAAGATAATAGAGATATGTCAGCATCATTAATTTTTTATAAATTATATTTATAACTAACAATATTCAATATATATTTTGCATTATATTGAAAAAAATTGTTTAAATAAGTAAAATAATGTTGTACTTCTGAAGAAAGATTGCACTTGCCATTTGTTCCAAATACTTTGATTTTTTAATTAGAAATTACTCCGAAGTGCATCAGTTATTAATATGTAGGTAAGTTGGGAATTCAAGTCTTTCACCTTAAAATAAGTATTAACTGTTTAGTTTAAATTTTACTCCTTTCTATCAACACTTCACACCTCATTCATGATTATTTTGAAGATTACTATTATGTAGTACTGCTATAGTTTATTGTACATGTAAATTTCTCATTCTGAATTTTAATTTCTGCAAACAATTTAAAAAGCTTGAAAGGTATATTACCCAAATAAACAAAGTGTTGGTAATAATTGTATAAAACACAGTATTTTAGAATATTGGTCAATATTTATTTATTTTCCCTGCAATATAAATTTACTCAATAATTGCAATTTTTTTTTTCTCACACTCTTCAGAATATATCTTGAAGAGATTTTACAGAAATGAATTTAAGACTCATGATAAATTTTCTTTTATTGAATTAATAAACTCAAAATGTTGACCATGAAAAAGCATTTTTAACCATGGAAATAAGGAAAAGACATGCAGTGCTGTTTGAAGTAAAAACAGAACTCACGGTGTGATATTTGTTGGATTTTCGGCCAAACATTCATGAACAACAACAGCATGTGAATTCATGAGTTATCTTGTCATAGTTCAGGTGGTTTTCTTCAAGTTGCTTCCAAGCAGTTGCAGCAAAACATACAATAGTTTGATTATTTGGTTGAAATTCGTGATGCACACCGCTATGGAAATTGAAGAAAATTATCTGCAGTATCTTAGTTTTCAACTGATTTTGACAAGATCTTTTCAGTTTTTCTTCATAATGATTCTTGAACACTAAGCTGTTTCTGTATCAAGAATATAAATCAATATTTTATCACTAGTAATAACATAAATTTTTATATAATATGGACTGTATGCTTAAGAAGGATTCACCTCAAGAAGTGGGACTCCGAAAGACTTTGGGATTAGAAAAGTTGTTTGGGAAATAATAAAAAAAAAATACAGCAAGTTTAAATGATCTTTCATAATTGCTGAACAGGATCTAAATGAAATAGAAAGTAGTTCACTAATACCTTTAAATGTTAAATGGTAATCGCTAAGCTCCAACTCTCTGATTCAATTAATATGCTGTTCATTTGTTGAAGTATAATTTATTTTCATTGCATTCCCTGCTTTCTTTAAACTACTCACAAACTCTTGATTTTGATAGTTTTCCTCCAAGCTTTTTTGCAACCAGCATTTCATTGAAGAAACAAAACTTAATGCCTGTTGATTGCTCAGTTATGTATGCCATTTGAAAGACTTGAATCACCAATTCAAAATTTTTTTCTTCATTTGAAATTAATTTATTTGCAAATGCTAAAAGGAAGTGAAATGTATATTGTTACCAGGTGAATAAATTTGTAATAACTTCTGACAAAAATTTTGTAGGCAATTTTTTTTCATGTGAATATTCTAAATGAATCATTCTATGTATTTTTTGTCACAGTAGTGTATTGCACTAAATATGATGCTGTAATATTTTTTAATATATTTGAATTTATATTTTTTTTGTGTAACTTCTACCAATTTTTAGCACCTCCTGTTGTCTTGGACTCTTCTGGTGTTAAAAGTGTACAGGTGAAAGAGACTGTTATCTTAGACTGTCTTGTCAAAGGTGATCCATCACCAAATATAATATGGATAAAAAATGGCCAAAAATTAGAGCTAAATCATCGGATACAAATAATGATGAATGGATCCCTTTTCATTTATAATTCCTCAGTGAGTCGATTTTTTTAATGAAATTAATAAAACATATTATTACAATCAGTTTTGCTTCTTTTGTGTTTACATATGTGCACTAACTTATAAAACTTTTTAGATTAATTTCTTTACATTTATGATTGCAGGATCAAGACTCTGGGCATTACAAATGCATAGCTAGTAATGATTTTGGGTCCGCTGAAAGAACTGCTGAACTTATTGTCAGAAGCAGACCTACATTTATTATTCAACCCCACAATACAAAAACTGAAGTTGGCAATACTGTACATTTTGATTGCCGATTAGATGGAGAACCAAAGCCTACAGTAGCATGGATGAAAGACTCTGTTCTTTTGCAAAAAGATGCACGCATCCGTACATTTCCAAATAACACCCTTCAACTAATTGCTGTTCAGCAGTCAGATGAAGGAGTGTATGCTTGCTTTGGGAACAATTCTTTGGGATCAGCAGCTGCAGAAGCCCAACTTATTGTGCAAGGTACAGGTTGCAACATTATTTAGAAAATCCAATATAACATTAACCTTCATCATGGATCCTATTATACATTATTTTTAAACCATTCTTCATCATTTTTGTTCTTTTTATGCCTTCAATGTATGTTCAAAATTCAAAAGTTCATAGAAATCGACATCAAATAATTTTAAAATGTAAAGTTTAATATTTACACTATTTACAAATCATTGGTTACAGCATTCAGTGGTTCAGCTTTGAATTAATCATAAGAGATCAAAATACTTTTAACAATTGAATCTTTTAATAGGAATATGATTGTTCCTAGTTAACCAGTGTGTGAAGTTAAGTATGTAGCTATCTGCAGAGCTGCCGTAGGAGAGTCTCTGGAAAGTCAAAAGGCATGTCATGTTTAACACAAAATGCTAGCACTATCTATTAATTAATCAAAATAACTTCTACACACTCCCCACCTGAACTCAGAATAGAGAGAGTATTGTCAAGAGTTCACATTAATCTTAACAACAATCAAAATGTGATGATCAATAAGTACTTTAACATATAATTATAAAATAATTAATAAGTATATTAAATGAATAGAAAATATATTCAAACGATAATCATTATATTAAATATTATAAAAATTATACTAAATTCTGTAAAAATGAATGTTAGCATCTAACATAATCTTGACACTACTTCAGTAAATCTAAACTATTCATAATCATATGAAACTAAAAGAGCAAAAATAAACAACTGCATAAAAACATATTGAATCAACTCTTATTAATAAATAACAAAATATTGTTTTTAAAGTTCTAAAGGATATGGTAATTGAACTGGTCATCTTATTATTGTTCCATCGGAGGTTTTTATTTCACAAAAACAAACTTTGTCGTCACGACCATGAAAAACTTGTATCACTCTGCCACACTTCCTCATCCTCAAATGTTTGCACTTATTGTTGCCTTCTGTTAAGATCATCAACATTTAGATCATCACAAGAGTTAGGATTCTCTTATTGATGAGCTGTTCAAAGAGATCCATTAAATATTGTTTTTCCATTTAGTGCACAATTGTCTAACCAATAAAATCTTGACAAATCGTTCTTTTGGTCAGAGAGGACTTAGTAGGGCCATCTTTAACAATGGCGTCAAAGTTGATAGGTAGTATAGAATCGGTTTTTTTTTTTTTTTTTTTTTTTTTTTTTTTTTTTTTGAATATCAAGAAATTGACTGGCTTCAATGGCAGTGGTTCCTTGTGCTCATTGTACACATAGGTCAATAGACGAAAATCAAAACAGCTTCTACTTGTGCTAAAACCTTTGACAATTCTTCAGATGTTAGCAAAGCTTTACTGAGAATTTTCCTCAAGCATTCTTTCACTGATTTTACTAATCTCTCATAGAAGCTTCCCCACCAAGTCTCTCGTTCTATTATAAACTTGTTTATTATTTTCTTGACAAACTGACGTCCTTTTGGGATCCAAAATCGACTACAAATTTCAGCTACGGTCGTTGCTACGTGCATCATTTTAATGTATACTTTCTACTATCATTTTAATGTGTACATTCTACTATCGTTAGCCAAGAGTCTCTTGGAAGAATTGCTGGATGTTTTTGATCATGTGATGAATTAGAATGTTCTAATCTTCCACCTGTTCTCAGTATCCTGTCTTCTGGTCTAAAAATGGAGTAAAAAGATATAAACATGATTTTTTTCCAACTTTATTTGCCTTCTTCAGAGATTCCATTTCTTTGGGATAAAAGCGTTCTTGTTCAGATCAAATCCAATAATTTTCATCATCTACTAATCTTCAGTTATTCACAAACCTGTCAAATGGTTTGTTTTCAAAATTTTACCAATGAATTACTTCGTCCAACCAGTTATTCTCAATAATTTTCTTAAATTACTATATTTTGAGATGTCTATTAACCTTTCTTCAACTGCCGTGCATGCAAATTTGTAAATATCATTAATGTTCTTGCGGTATTCTAATTCTTCCTCAATGATAGGTTTTTCTTCATTCTGTCGAGGCCACAATTTAGATGACATTCTAAGCCATTCTGGTCCTTGAAACCAGATAGGATTATTTTTCAGCTCATGAAGTTTAGCTCCTCTCAAAACCAAGTCAGCTGGGCTACTTTTTCCGGGGCAATAATTTCAGTTTTCTGAGCATGTTAAATTTTGTATTTCTTGAATATGATTTTTAATGAAAGGCTTAAATTTCTTTGCACAGTCCTTTATCCAGAAAAGTGCTATTTTCGAATCAGTTCAGAAAAAACAAAAAAATTGTAACTTCAAAACTTTAACAATACTAGTGCCTAATTTAGCTGATAAAAGAGCTCCCATGAGTTCCAGCCTAGGTAAGGTGAGTAGTTTTAAAGGCACAACTCTGGTCTTGGAAACAACAAAAATCATAAATATTTGTTCATTGCTGGAAATTATATGCAGATAAGCTATTGTACCATGTGCCTTTTTGCTAGCATCAGAAAAATAGTGCAGCAGAATCCTTTCCATATCCCTATTACCAATTGCAGAAAAATAATATCGTGGAATATCGATTTCGTCCAAATCGGAAACTTCTTTGCACCATTTTTTCCATACGGAACATAAATTTTCTGGTAGTTCATCATCCCAATCTAAAGCCAAGTGCCCAAATTTATTGCAATATGATTTTGGCTCTAAGTACAAACAGTGGTAATAGACTTACAGGATAAAAAATTCATTCTATTGCTTGTAAGACAAAATGTTTAGTAATAACTTGTTTTGATAGAAATGTTATCAAATTTTTGACATCAAAGTAAATTGAGTCATTTTGATTGTTCCCTAAGATTTGCAATGGAGGGTGTCTAGTTTCCGAAACTTAAGGAGATTCCTTGGATTCAGTACCTTCTTTAATTCACAATTCATGCAGTTCTTGAGAATTGGTGTGCCATTTATGTAGAATCATACTAGCGCCTTTAAAAATGCTGATGCATTCTAAACTGGTATTGAAAATAAGTTTAACATTTTGATGTCCTCCAATGATGTCATCTACATAAATGTGATCATTTAGAAACTTGGAAGTGGCAGGGTAGATTTTCTTATATTGTTTCAAATGGTGTTTGATGGTTGCAGACAGTAAAAATGGACTGCTATTTATGCCAAAGAACAGACGATTGAATCAGTAAGTTATGAAATTTTCTGGATCATGGAACAAGTTTTTAGTAAACAGAAAAACGTGTTACATCTCTGTCTTTCTCACCTACTTCTATTTGCAGAAAAGCCTGCTTTGTGTCACTTGTAAAGGCTACAGGATGAAGCCTGAAGGCTAATAAAAGTTCAAAAATTTCAGGATACAGATTTGAACCAATATGTAAGCAGTCATTCAACGAAATTTCACCAGGTCCATGTGAAGACACGTTGAACACGATACGTAGTTTACTAGTTGTTCGATCTCTGTGAAAGATTTCTCTGTAAGGCAAATAAAATGGGATTTGAGTTTCATTATCAACAGTGTCTGGAAATGGTTCAATGATGTTTTGTTGTAAGTAATCTTGTAAAACTGTCTGGTATGAATCAAAAAGTTTGGTTTTCATATTTCATATTCATACGTAGTTTTCATATTGGATGGTGCAAGTTAACCTGGGTTTGGTTCCTGATAAGTAGTGAGCTGGCTGAATACAGTTTTCCTCTCACATAATATGATTAAGAGCCATTTTTCCATAAAAGATCGTTTATGAAACCATACCATTTGAGGCACATAAACTCTGAGTGCTTTTCCATAAATTAATAGTCTAACCTAAATTTTATTGGCTTTCATCTTTCTTAGTAAATATTTGGTAAGCATGTTTCTTTTATTATTTAATGTTTTGTATTTTTATATTAGTGTTTACAAATATAACTTGAAATAAAATTCAATTTATTAGTTCATGGAAAATGGTCAAACTGGCAAGAATGGGGACAGTGCTCAGCTTCTTGCGGAGATGGTGAGCAATCAAGACAAAGATTTTGCAATGATCCAGCTCCAAAAAATGGAGGAAAAACTTGCATTGGGCTTTCAAAGGAAGTCAAGAAATGTAATGAAAGACCATGTTCAGGTATAAAAGAATTGCTGCTTAACTCTTTAGATCTGATAAAGTAGAACTTTCGAAAAACTTAAACTATAACCACTTTTTGTTTATTAAGAAAACTATGCTTTCGAATGAAATATATGATTATGTATCATTATTATTAATTCCATGGTTTATTATGTAATTGTAATTAGGAAAGTTCAAGAAAGTGAAAATATTATATGATAGCATTTATTATTTCAAAATAACTGTATGTGTTAAACTTTCTATGAATTAGAAGAAAGCAATTAATCTGTTGTTTTTAGTAATTTAAAACATTAAGATTTTGTGCACTTAAGTTCTTTGTGGTGTTAGCTGATTGCAAATAACCTTATCTTCAATACTTAATGCTTGTAACAAACTATGTTAATAAGAACATCCTTATTTTAACATAAGACCATATATCTCTATAATGATAGCATCACAAAATATCGATGAAATATATTTATACTTAATAAAGTGATGCATTGTATAAGTTATGTATTGCAGTGAATGGAGAGTGGGGAAATTGGTTAGAATGGGAAAGATGTAGTGCTTCATGTGGTGTTGGCCAGCGTAAGCGACAGAGGAAGTGTGATAATCCTAGCCCACAGTATGGAGGTGAAAACTGTACAGGTCTGGATATAGAAACAGACTCATGTATTCTTATGAAATGTCCAGGTATCTAAATCTTTATTATCTTGTCTCTGTCTACTGTAGCTAAATTTCAAGTTTCTTAAATTTTTTGATAAATTTTTATTTTAGAGAACAATTTAAATGCATCATAATCCAGAGGGTGCTATTCTAATAGCAGTGTATATATATATATATATATATATGTGTGTGTGTGTGTGTTGCTCAAAAGTTAATAAAAATACATTTAAAACACTTGTTTTAACTTATTTGGTATTAATATGTATATAAATAAACTGCAAAAGCAAGTAGACTAATGTATATAATTAACTAATTTTCCCCTTAATTCTGTTATTAAAACTATTTATCATATCAATGAATATTATCTTTTGCTATAGAAATGTTTTACTTGGAATTCTAGATGTTCTAAAGATATGAGTATAGATTTAAGAAAGAAATCATATCTGAATTGAAACAGGTATGCTGTAAATCTTGACCTTTCTTTTTTCAGTGGATGGTCGCTGGAGTATGTGGTTGGACTGGCAACCGTGTAGTGTTTCATGTGGGAAAGGTGCTCAGATTAGAATTCGTGAGTGCAAGAATCCTGAACCATTACATGGAGGACAGCCATGTATAGGGGAAAGTGAAGAATCTCAGGAATGTGTGTTAAATGAGTGTGCAGGTAAAAGAATATTTAATAAATATAGAATTTGGTTCATAAGAGCTTTTCTTATTTTTGTGATTGTACTTTTTAGGAGACAATTAAATGCTATGAAACCTTTCACTTAATTTTATGACTTATGAATTTTGTTTTTAATTAAATTAATGGCCTCTCTTAGAATTTTTTATGGTGTTGTTTAAATTACTGAATATGTTGAAGAAAATAACAAAAGTAACACTTTTTACTTTTATATTGTTATTGTTTTTTAATTTTAAAGTTGATTATTCTTTAAATAGACATCACAAAATAGAATGCAACTTTTTAGCTTTCTTCATTATTGTTAAAACTCACAATTCTTTAAATGTAGACTACAGTTAAAGTAAACCTAGTTTTTGAGTTGTGTATTACTGATTTGCAATAAAACTTTAAATTGGTTGAAACATTGAGAAAACTGATCATGGTAAACTTAATGTAAGTAAATAAGTAGACAAAGAGTAAAAATAATTAAAATTCAATAACAATAATTCAAATTAAAATTAATGAACAGAAAGGAGCATATTCAGTCTTGCATGAATTCATATAAATGTCAAATACTGTCCTTGATTTTCTGTCAGATATTCTGTAATTGCATACCTAAACTCATTAAGGTTGCATTATGTGTGTAATTAGTGCCTAACGAATCCTATACACGTTTGATTGGGAAAATATCTAGAGATTTAGCAAACATGGAAGGATTGGGATGTTGTGGAGGCATTCTTTGGAGATGCTTGCTATGTAATTAACACTTTAAAAATTATGATTGATGTATTATGTTATTGAAGTGCTGTGAAAAGCAACTGAAGGTTGCTGAGTACCATAAGCTTCCCAAATTCCAAGTGTGCTGAACATATGTTGCTGTTCAATAATGCGGCATACAGTGTTGGTCAGACCTCCTCCACACAAAATTTTTTCATTTGTTGAAGTCAAGAAAAGCCATGATTCTTCACTAAACAAGAGACAACTTAAACTGAATGTTTCCCCAATTTTGTGCTGCAGTAGCAAAGTAATATCACTGTTAATGTTGAGAGTTCAGTGGAGTTTAGCTTCAGTCAATCTTGCAAGTATTTTGTGATGCTACATATTCAGGAGATAATGGGTGTCGGTTCTGAATGGCAGATACTAAAGCTGTCAGTGTCCTTATGGCAGGTGCTATTATCATATAATCCTTCTAAAAAGTCTGCATCCTAAATCTACCATTATCCTCGGGACAATTACAAATACTTTGTTGGAATCAGTGCTAGCATAATGATCATCTGATTGTATCATCACTCTAACCATCATGCTGGCTGATCTATAAAAATCTGTTCCAACAAGTCTGTTTCTATTAATGCTGTACAATGACTGCCATAAATAATTCTAATATAAATTATCTACGGTAAAAGTTTGACTATATGGAATATGAGAAATGCCAGATATGTGAAAATTCTGGATAATTGAGTGTGTAAAAAATTCAGTTCACATTCGAAAAGTGAAATGAATGGAAGAAAAAAAAATCCGATCTGTAATTATAAAAACAGTTATCTTATTTGTTATTAGCTTGAATATTAAAAAAGCCTGCATTTACCATTTTATAATATTTTTTTTTAAAGTGCACTTAAACTTAAAAGCCAACACATTTTTCTACACCTTAACAACATATAAAGTGAAATATCACAGCTGACTATGAAATTCCATTGACCACTTATTAGCTTGAATATAAAAAGCCTGCATTTAACATTTCATAATACATAAAAAAATACATTTCAAACTTAAAAGCCGACACATTTTTCTAGGCCTTAAACATATAAAGTGAAATATCATATCTGATTATGAAATCCCATCGACCACATAGGTTGGTGAAGATTCTGCCCAACCTACACCAATCATTCTGTCAAAAATTTTAAAGAACTTACTACTTTATTTAGTTAGATGAATTTATTTAGTTTAGTTAGAACTTACTTTATTTAGTTAGATAATCAAGAAACATAAGTTATGGATATAGCATGTAAAAACCTTAAATCGCCTGTCATAAATCATTGCATTGCCGTTACTTATCCATTTTCAAATAGAGTTATATATCATGGCCATTGACGAGCATTTTTTTTATGCCAGGATACAATAATTTTCTAACTACTACATTGCATGATGCTATTCTGTTTTGAGAAGGTCGTAAGTTTTAATAGTATTTTCAAAATGCGAGGGAGTTAAAACAGATAAACAGCTGTAAATTTACATCTTTCTTCACAAAAACTAAGTGTATCAAGAATTATATGTCTTGACATATAATTAAGATATAAGAATTATAAGTCTTAACATATAATTCTTATATCTTCATATCTCATGATTGGAAATTCTAGTATGTCCCATCAACCATAGTCACAAGAGATCTGTGACAATGTTCACATTACAACATCATACATTGTTATGGAGGATGATGAGATTCATCACCTTAGATATCATTTGTATCCAATGCTTAGGAGAAAGGAGGAAATGACACTTTCTGGTAACATTAACCTCCATGACAATGTGCTGTGTCACTGTGTGATGTGAAGGTATTGGAATAGTGTGGGCACTGCTGTGATGGAAGATACTGGAATTCTCATCATACTTACACAGTATAAGTGCATGTAACTGTAATCTCTTTGCCAAAATGAAAGAACCACTGTGAGAGTTCTGTTGCGGTAGGGAGTTGATTATTTAAAAGAGTTTTCCAGTGATTGGCTTCTGACCACCAAGGCAACTCGAGGTTGCCGATGAGAGCCAGAGTAAAACTTGATAGTCCCTTCCATGCTCAGATGAAATTCTGTATAAACAAAGGTTCTAGTTACTGTAAGACAGCTAATTTCTCCAATGACCAACCACCCATGATGTACAGCAGCCACAAGAGACCCATCATTGGGGGTATGGGTCCCGACCCATTGATTGCATGAACAGGAAATTCCTCATGCATTGCTGCTTCTCCATCGATGTTGAGGGATGTCCTTGGAGAAGAATACATGTTTTAGGGCAGTAGCTGCAGCGCATCAACGAATGTGTACATGCTAGTAGTGGCAGTGCATCTGTAGTCCTTTCAGAACTATTGCTATATTTCCACTACTTTCTAGCCAACACATATGTTCGGTTTAATATACCACCCTCAAGGATCAGCACCCTCTTTTGAGAGGAACCAGATTTAGTTAGTAGCTGGAGAACCTATGGTGTGTTCGCTCGGTCTACTTGTCAGTGCTAATAGAGTACCTAACTTGTAATTTGTACATTATGTAAATAATTAAATGTTTGTGTGGCCTAATTTAGTTAGTTTTATTTTGAACCAGCACCATTATCTCTCCTATTTATTATCAGACAACATGTATAAATACTTCTTGAAAAGATAATATACCAAATTACTTACAATAGAGGACAAAGTTATGACAGTATTTACAATATGAATGAAGCACACAAAGAAGTACAATCGTAAATTTTACAAAAAATTTCCTAAAGCATTATTTTCTCATGTGCAACCCACAATTTAAACTTGTATAATACATGTAGGTGGATGCTGTTCAAAAGTAACACATATTTCAGAATTTCAGGAAAACTATTGTATATTTCGTGGCAACCCACAACAGTGGGAATAAAAGGGCGAAAAAACAGAAATTTTTCTGAATTATGGAAGTACTTTTCAGTTGCCAGCAAGGACTATTAATCATCAAATGCATCAAAGATTCCTGCTATATAAAACCAATAAATCGAGTTTTACTATTAACTTTGACTCGAGAAAGATGTTTTGAATTGAGCAATGTTAAACTTTGTATGGATGCACTCACACGTGTATTTTGATGTCATATATTTGATTAAGGAAATATATGTCATATATTTGTCATATATTATGGAAATATACCATTATAGTATCCCTAAGTTGCTATTGAGATAAAAGCTGATGATTTGTCTGATCTTACAGAAAGTGTACAAAAGATAAGAAATTTATTGGATCTGATAATTGATGAATGAAACTAATCACAAAAAAACTATGACATAAGTCCAAAATTTGTGTCAGATATAGAAAAAAGATGCAGAAAATTAAAACAACTTCGACATGAATCAAATAATTGTGCATTGCCAAGTATTTAGTCTTATATATTATAATGAATAGTATAACAGTGCAATTTATTAGAACAGTGGTATCGACTCAAGGATGAATATTTTATTGACATTTGCAGAGAAATATGATGAAATACATCAAATACAGACCCAAAAATTACTAAAGGAATAAGAAAAAGATACTGAAGTCTAAGACATAATACTATGCCCTAATAATTGAAGTCTAAGATGTATATAATGAAATTTTGAATCTTAAATCTATATATTGGATAACATAGGCAAAACCAATCTTTCTACAGTACATTATTAAACCAAATAAAGAATCTGAGATTTGAACCATTGTTTCTATATTTAATTTTTGTACTTTGTAAAAGTTAAAAGATCGTTGAACTGTATGTCATGAATGAGGAACATTTTATTCTCAACCATAACCAAGTTTGTCAAGTTTCTTCGGAGCATCGTGTGAAATACTGATAGATGCCTTTCCTTTACCCTATATGTATTGAGCCAAAATTATCGTCCACTTCCCACAGCTCAACAGTAAAATGTGACAAATTTAGACTTATTAGAACTGGTATGTATTTTTTATTTGAGGTAAACAATTGGTACACATACAAAAAAAACATTAAAATTTTTATTGTGCAATGAAACAATACTAATAAAAAAATGCTGTTAAAGTTATAAAGCATTATTCCAAATTATTAAAAAAGCAAATGGTCAAATAAAATATAATTAGATTGCCAAATATACATGAGGGAGAACAACAGAAATGTCTTATAGAAATTGAATTCGTCCAGTTTTACTTGTGGCAGATTCATTAATAAGATTTTCATTATGCAGCTGCTTTAAAAAGTCAGACTCTATAGAAATGATAGATAGATTTTCTAACTGCTCCTGGCCCATTCTAAGTAATCCTTAATTAACTTTAATTCAGAAAATTATCTCTAAGCTGTAGTTGCATAAATTGGTACAGTTAACAACATACTAATTTCTATGTTTGGGAATGAATTTAAGTTAAATTTAAGTTATTTATTGTAAGGTAATTGAGGGTGTCTATTACAGACGTCATCACATTTCCATTGTAGTTTTGGACAAATTTTAAATTCGTGTAAAAGTTCTGTTCAGTGTATATTTTTTTTCATTTCAGCTTTTGTCTATTAAAGCTTTTTCAAATTTTTTACAAACATTAAATTGATCTTGGTCAGAATCTCACCAAAAATCCTCAGTATTCTCCAAAAATTTACAAACATCAGATTGAGAGGACAGCAACTCAAATCTTTCATTTACAAATGGCTGATTTTTTTCACTTTTGCAGGAAAATTGCTTCTTTATTTTTTGTGGCTTTACAAATTTTTGAGCATTTGAATTTTGCATCTACTTCCAAGCAAGATGGTAATTTTTTGGCATCTACGAGCATGTCACTGAAACCTTTATCTGACTGAAATTCCTTTGAAAAGTATTCAGGTTGTTCAAATTTTTGTAAGCTTGTGAAATATTGAATTGTTTAGTTTGCAAAATCTTGTTAATCACATAAAGTTTACTCAATATCTTGTACCACAACACTAACATACATACAAAATCCTAATTTTTAGTTTCTTTAACTAGAGGAGGTGCCAGATATTTTGTAGTGTTATTAAAATTATTTCCAGAAATTTTTTTATAAAAGGCACCATAAATTTTGCCTAACTAGAATCTTAGAGTGGTTATTGCATCAATTCTGCTAGACCATTTGGTATCTTTCATAACAGACCACCGATTAGTTGTGGCGGGGGGGGGGAACTAAACATATTAGATTTCATGACATCGTTTATAACAAGGTTGAAACTGTGGTTACAGCAAGGTATGAATATTACTCGTGGATGAATGTCTAAAATTCTTTTTTGTACATCTTGATGTTTACCCTTCATATTCAAACCATTATCGTATCCTTATCTGTACATATTATAAAAATTTAGACCGTAATTTTTTTAAGTTTTCAGTAAAACATTCATTAAACCTTCACCTGTTGTATCACTTACAAGATGGAGTGTTAAAAAAAAATTTTAGACACTAAATTCATTATTTTTTAAGTTACTATATCTTCTGCAGACAGAAATTTGCTCCTGGTGGCTTACGTTGTGAGTAACTCGAATAATATAGATAAATACTTTGCTTTTTTAACTTAATTAAAATATTATTTCATATATTATCTCCTATTAATTTAATCGTTTCATATTGAATTTTATCTTCAAGTAAAGTGGCATACTATTTTAGATCTATTAATATGTACGGTCATAACTGGGTCAAAGTTTGCTAACATTGCTATACATTTTTAAAAATTTCCAATATTGTTTTCAAATCATTTGTTCTCGGAAAACAAAAAGGTCAAGCTCTATTTAGCCAAAAATTGAATTGTGTAAATTAATCTTTCAATGAGACTGCATTATTGTTTTCTTTCACTTTTTAACAAATTTTGCATTTGGAATCTAGGGTTCAATTAGTTTTTAATAATTCTGACCAGAAACGTAAATTTTGTAAATGAGATTTACTTTTTTGATGAATTCTCAAATGTTCGCTTGCTTAGTGATGCTTATCATTGAAACCGTCTTAGTTACTTAATTTAGTACTTTTAAAGGTCACTAGATTATTGATGTCATTGAATATTTTACAACAGAAACAGAAAACTACATTTTCTTAATAGAGTAACCGATCTTACTGAAACTTTCCACCATTTGACAAAATTCGAGTGAAATATATATCAGAAAACTTGTTTGCAGTTTTGCTTTTAGGATACATAGTTTCATTTTGATAATACATAGGACTTTTTCAACTAGTTCTTGCACCTGGGTTGGAGATAATATACTCGGCCAGTGACTTGGATCGTTAGAAAGGGGCAAATGTGCAACTTCGGACGATTCATCTTTCTGATTCGAACATTGGTATCGACTGAAACATATCAGAAATGAAAAGAAAAACACTGCTATCACTGTTATCAGTAGAAGTACTCACTTGAAAATGTTTGAACTTCTGAAAAAAGTTGGAAACTTTTAAATTGCTCTTCTCCAAGTCTTCGTCCCATTTTCGCTTATTAAGCAAGTTTTGATAACCAGACTAGTTATTTTTGTTTTCTCTGGCCATCCAAATAAAATCACTGAAACTTAGGCAATACTAAGTTTTATTTGTTTTATATAAAAAAATTATTTAAGAAAATTCAAAATTTTTAATTTTTAAATAAATTAGGTAAATTAAATGTATAGTTAAAACTATATAAGTTTTTTTAAAGTTGAATAAAACATTATTGTTATTGTTATGGTGTTATAAAGCTGGATTCACTTAATCACTTACCTTATTTTTTAATTATTTTTCACTACCATTATACTAACAAATCAGGACTTCTGAATGCATATATTTGGTACCCTCATATATGGTTCGTGCATTCACGACAACAATGAAAAATTAATAAGCATGCACAAACAGTGAAAGTGTCTAAAAAATCCAAAATTTTTCAATCTTAAACCTGAAAACTTTTGACTGCATGATGAACGATGCATCTACCTAGAGTGCCTGCAGCAAGGGGAGTAGTGCAGTTTTATCACTGGTTGTTACTCGTAGATAATAAAATTATCGCAGGTGCCTTTAAGGCCTTGATGACGCTGTGGGCTGCACAATGTTGCCCATTTGGACACTGCATCCCTGACCATAACTGAAGAAAATTTGATGAACTTCTCTGTGCTGTGCACAGAGAATGCATTAGTTGTACCATGGAATTTTTCTGAAATTCTAAATACATTTTTTAGCTATAGCTCTTGGAAATATTTTGTAGAATAATTACAGAGAAGGATGTTTTGCTCTTGATAAACTGTGCATTATATAGTATGTAATACAGTTTCTAATTTAGTTCAGGGTATGATAATAAAGTTTATATATGTGTTATAGTGAGCTTTGGAATTATATAGTGAACTTTGGAGAAAAGACTTATACGTTTCAGTCTAAAAATCAATATTTCTTATCTTTGCATATTGAAAATTTTATTGCCCAGCATTTAAGTGCTATTTTCCCCCCTTTTATAGTGAAATATACCTAGTTATTCAGCTTTTGGCCATCAATTATTTTTTCTTCTACAGATAGAATACATAGAAATATTTGTTAAGATAGCACTTACTTAAATTTAAGCAAATATATGTATTTTTTCTAATAAAGTAATTCCTCATAAGTTGATTTTTTTTATTTTTATTTTCTTATACCAAAGTAAGGGTCTGCACTGCAGTCACTATCAACGCCTACAAATTCTGACTGCAGCGGCTTCTGTATGCCATTTTTATAGTAAAGGATTATGTAGACTACCAATATTATTTAATGTACTTAATTAGTATTATTTTTTTCTTAACTCTTTTTAAGGCATTTGGGTATAATTTCTCTATATTTCATTTTTGCTTAATAAATAACTTTACTTGCTGTCATAAATTGGTCTTAACATTCTAAAAGCTTTTCTGTTTTCTTTATGGATATATAAAATTCAAGTGTCTCTGAAATTTGCTATTGCATTAATGAATTATATATATATAGAGAGAGAGAGAGTCATTATATAAACGTGATAAGCATAGGTTAGGATATCATTTAGTGCAAGAAGTATGCCTTATAAAAATCATAAATACTCAAAATTAAAATCCTCCCTCCCAATAACAGGACTTATTGAATCAAGTCCCTAGCTTTAAGTTGAATTTGTTGAATAAGGTGTTAAAGAGCTAGTCATCACACTACAAAATAGATTTTTAAAATACATTTAATATTCAAAGTGTATTCAATATTATTTTTGTTACCATTTTGTAAACTATTATTCAAACTTTACAATGATTTTTTTAGTCCAAAGGGGCTTTGTCCCTGAAGAACTATTGTTTTTGTTTTGCGATTTTGCATCCGAAACATTAAAAGTCTGTATCACTTTTCAAACTGTTGCCACAAAATATTGCAACCCTGTATTATATTTAAAGAAATTAAATGATGAAGAATGTGCATAAATGTATGCATGTTTCTCGCATTGTAATTAAACGACAGTACCTAAAGCTGTCGAATTTTGAATGCCGTCATCCTGCTGCGAATATAAGGCATCTGGAAGTCCAAATTTGAAATTTGGAATTTGTTTTATTAACGATTTCGTATTTTGTAAAACTTTAGCGAATTTTTGATTAACAAACTCGAGGATTTCGAAGCGGGCAATGGCAACGTTGTACAGAAAAA
>KK118473.1:743-26796 GCA_000611955.2 Stegodyphus mimosarum
GCAATTAAATGGGCATAATTCTCCAACGGGGCGACGTACAGTCATGAAAGTAGATTCATAAGAAGGGTAAATTTTTTCTCTTTAAGAGGTATAAATTTCAACCATGTGAATAAAAAGGAAGTATTTTTAAATTTAAAATATTACGCAGAAACAACCGATATCCCATTGTCTCCTTTCCCGATAGCTAATACCAACGCACGCGTAACGTAAGAATGAGAACTCTGTTTAACTCGCATACAAATAATTGATTCAATAATATAAGCAATACAATTCGTAAAGAAAAATTTAGAATAAGCATAAATTAATGCATATAATTTACTCACTCAATAATTAATTAACAAATAACTGCAATTAACTACACATTAATCCATAATTCTAAACTAACCAAAAATCACTACATAACACTAACACCGTCAATGAATAGTCTTAGAAAATAAGCATCAGTTCCGTAGCATTAACAACACTTAGGAGACGAAATTTACTGATTGAAGTCTGGAAAGTTACTGCACATGCATTAAAATTCTGGAATTCTGTTTCACATTTGATATGTATTAATACATGCTAAAAATAAATACTGTGTGAGTTTGATATGAAACATTCTGAGAGTTTTTAAATAACTGGTACAATTTTTTTTACTTCACTTTCCATTGCAAAAAATGTTCCCTGGTTTCTTTTAATAATTCTTATAGATAGATATGTTTGTGATATCACATTTCAGTTTAACTTCTTTTAGATATGTTTGGGATATAACATTTCAGTTTAACTTCTTTAGATATGTTTGGGATCTACAATTTCAGTTTAACTTCTTTTAGATAGGTTTGGGATCTACAATTTCAGTTTAACTTCTTTTAGATATGTTTCGGATCTAACAATTTAGTTTAACTTCTTTTAGATATGTTTGGGATGTAACATTTCAGTTTAACTTCTTTTAGATGTGTTTGGGATTTAACATTTCAGTTTCACTTCTTTTAGATGTGTTTTGGATATAACATTTCCGTTTAACTTCTTTTAAATATGTGTGGGATATAACATTTCAGTTTAACTTCTTTTTGTTATCTTTAGGATGTCAATGATCGTAATTCTTTGCACTATCCCAAACTTTACACTCCTGGCCACAAGAACTTGCTCTTTAACAAGAAGGAGTTCTTCAAGTCTCTTGTACACGGAGTCTGCACATCTTTCACACTTTTCTTCATTCCGTATGGATCATTCTACCAAAATGTGAATATCCATGGCATCAACATGGACGGGCATCAAATATTTGGAACAGTTGTGTCCACGCTACTCGTGCTTGTCGTGACTGCTCAGGTAATATATTAACATTTTTCTCAAGAAATAAGAATTAGTGTAACATATTTCGGAAGCAAATAAGACGCTTTTGACAACAAAAATATAATGATTTTCAAATTTTAGGTGGCATTGGATACTTCCTATTGGACTGTCTTCAACCATATTGTGATCTTTGGAAGCGTGGCCTTTTTCTTCGCACTTACCTTATTCATAAACAGTGATCTCATCAAAAGCAAGTACCTGGGGGCCTTTCGTATGACTCTCAGCTCGCCTACATTTTGGTTCACGACTCTTCTCATCTTGGTTATTCTCCTTATTCCAATCATTGCCATTCGATTCTACTATGTCCACGTTCATCCAACGCTTTCGGACCGCGTCCGTCTAAAGCAAAGGAGGATGCGTATCCAAGCTGAACCATCCGAGCCACAAATCATGATGCCCCAACTGATGAGGAGACCGAGCAGAAGGAAATCCATGAGGTCCGGTTACGCCTTTGCGCACCAAGAAGGTTTCGGTAGACTTATCATGAGCGGGAAAATCATGAAGAAATCCAAATCGAGTTCTTTCAGCAACAACATGCTGCCTCCTTTATTACCTGGTACATTAACCAACTTCAGGCCAACAATAAGAGTTTGAATTAGACATGTGTTACTCAGCACATACTGGCCAAGGAATAATGATATATATTTTGATTTTAAACGATTCATACGACGATGATTTACAGCGATTGCGCCTTACATCCTCATTAGCTCCCACCTTAACTGCCAATATTGTTAATTTTTAATTATAATATCTACAAATAATTATCAATTTAAAATAAAGGTACAAATTAACTTATTCAGTTTAAGGATATAAGAGACTGCTAGTCCACCAAAGAATAGTTTTTTTAAGTTTTGTGTGCTTCCGACATATTTACTAAACTAATGATCTTATTCTTTACGAAAGTGTAAAGAAATATAAAGTAGGCATAGAAGTTTTCAAATGAAATCCACAGTTTTTCCCTTTAAAGTATTTTTCAAAACTTTTCATAATATTTGAAGACGATAAGTTTTACAAGCTATCATCGACAATATCGTCCATATAAATGACTGCTGATTTTTGATACTGAAAAATTATTTTCAAGATAACAGAGATACTGATTCGATTTCTTTCTGCTTATATAGTAAATAGGTAAAGATACGCCATAATGTAGTAACATATCTCAGACAAAATTCATTTGCAGTTAGAAATTACAACTTTGTGAAAACTTGTAGGTAATTTATATTTTATTTATGAAGTGTTAAACGTTCTACCCTAATCCCGATAATTATTTTTAAAATTTCTGTTCAGAAATATTTCATAATTAATCGAAACTTTGCAAATAATTTTAATTTATTAATTGAAATTATTTGGAAACTTAACCGCATATAGCCTTCTACCCTAAGGACGAATTAAATTCTTAGTGTAGGTTTTCCCAAGTAAATGCTTCGCATGTTTATTAATTATTTTTCCCTTTTTAAAAGCATTAAATATGGTAAAAGCTTTTAGAAGAGTGTCCTTTGAATAACCATTTATTAACTGCTAACCTAGGGTGAGATTCTCCTGTCCATTAACCAATCAATGAAGTAGTAATAAATATGGGACCAATTATTTCTATATTAACTTACTTAGGAATTAATGATAGAAATATGTTTCCAATTTATATTTCTAGCTACGTAATTAAGCTTTCTGTAAGTAATATATTTTTATCTTATTAATTCTATTTTATGACTTGTAGGTGATATATTTTTAGCTTATTAAGCAGCTAACATATTTTTATCTTCTTAAATGAATTGCTCTTGTTTTGCGTTTACTGTTGAAATCCCAGCTTATTGTGAATGAATAACAAAATATCTTTCTGTGACATTTTTGGGTTAAAACACGTGAGACACATTTTAAGTCAAATATCTCCGATACAAACTACTTGCCGAAATTTGAAGCCTAATGTGTCGAAATCCGAAGCCTAACGCATCGAAATCGGAAGTCCAGATATAAACGTTTTATCCTAATTAAACAGTTATATTAAATGATTAAAATTTCATTAAAACAATTGATATCAAAAACTATTTTTCTATGTTCCCAAGAAATATTCTTTTCCTATTCATATTAATCCATTACAGTTATGATAAGGAGTAATCCTATCTCGCAAATATTTCGTAAATTTGAAATCTTAGACTATAAATGTTTAATGAAGCGAAGTCGATACTTTTATTCCAACGCTACTGCGGTAATTGCCACAATTTTAATCAAATGTTTAAATCAATGTTTATTACTGAATAGTATGCGAGTTATCACAAATTATTCGTTGCTAGATTTTAATCTTTTCAGCTCTAGAATTTTTTAAACATTCCGCTTTGTAGTATTTCAGATATCAAACACTGGTTGTTTATTTTGCAACTTTTCAATGCAATATTTGTACACATATTTATGAAGCTGCCGTCAAGTTAATTACCAGCAAGCGACAGGTTAAACTATGTTCGAGCTGTTTTAAGCGAACTTTGAATTTTTGACATCCGGCGAGTTTCACTAATACTTTCTTAAATTTTGTATAAATACTTTTATTTCCATTGTATATTTATAAAGCTATGCTATATTATTTGTGCCTTGGCATGTATTTGGTCAGACACTACTTTACATAAGAAACTTTGTAAATGTGCAAGAATTTTAAAAAAATGCATTGATATCAATATACAAATGAAACACATTTTTTCCGTAGTATTTTTACGAGCTCTCTTCTTTGCTGTAAGATGTAAAAAATATATTTTTGAATTCTCACGTAAAACTGCGCATTAGAGCGTTAAATAACATACTGTGGTGAAAAGATACTCGTATATCATTCAGAAGAAAATTTGAAATTTCTCGTTATAATAAGGAACTGATGTTTTGTATCTGTTGTACCCGTAACGTAGCCACCATATTTCTCAGGAAAAAAACTTCCGGATCATGCATTTCAGTTTCCGCCTGCGAGACGTCCTGCTTTACAATAATCTTGTACGAAACCCTCTAGTCTCAAACTTATTTTACACTTTAAAATACGCGTGTTCAGCTTTCTGAAGGAGATCCACAGCGAACCAAAAAAATGGAACAAACACAAAAAGAATTTGACCAAAAGGATGCAAGCTGATAACAGAGAAGTGGCATATTTGTTTTCGAAAATTAAGTTAATTAATTAAATAGTTTAATTTTACGATTATTAATTATAGTAAAAGAATGCATTGTTTGATTATAATTAATCAAAAGGCAATATTTCAATTTCTAAAACTAAAACCAAAATATAAAAGTATATTTAAATAAAGTAAGTCTTCAGTTACTTAGTTCCAGTTATACAGGGAGAATAATTTAACATTGTCGATATTTTGTCTGAGATATTGTTTAAGCCCTATTGCGAGGTTTTTAAATAAACTTATAATGTCTTAAATCTTATCTAATCTTTTCTCTAATTACTCTAGCTGACCTTCAAATTACTGAGCGAGCGGCCGCCATAGTCGAGTTTAACGCTAAATAACAGAAGAAACACAAAGATAAATAGCTGCTGATTTATAATAAAAACTAAGAAGAGCAACTCCAAAATCTGCTTACCTCTTTCAAGCCGTAAAACTGAAATACAATTTTGAATTCTCGCGGAAGTGTGAATGAACTGGATCACCTTCGCTTCGAATATGTTCGAGTTTAAAATTTTACTAAAATTTCATATATATTTTATTTAAACTGCACTAATATCCAAAATTGTGTCCCTTCCATCTAGCTGCTCATGATGCTACCTGAACTACACTACTGATAGAAAACTGCACAGTACCACATGGCTGTTGCGTAACAGCATGTCTCCTTGGCAAGATTATCAGGTGCAGTTGTTTCTCAGTATCTAATGTGTCCTCATGAATGCATCGGAAGTGAGTTAAGGCAAAAACTCCTGAACCGCATAAAAATTAATTGCTAGGTCAACATTAAATTCTTACAGCTATCTAACATATTTTAATAGCCCAATACCAGTATTGCTTTTAAAAAATCAGGACTTTTTCTCACAGCTCGAAATAGTAAATGATCCCGTTACCAAGTTTCACAAAACTTCGGCAGTTTGGTAGTTCAGTTCCCTACATTTCTGAATTCTGTTCTCTGGAATCTTTGAATTCCCTTCTCTATCTTGCATTCCAGTAAAGGAATATCTGGGTTCTTTTCTTGTGGTTCTGCTTTTCACCTCCTTTTTTCTCAAATTAAATCATAACGCAAGTTATCAATCCCCGGAGCTCTAGTTACATATTACTCTATATAAGCCTACTTGAGTCATAAGTGTATTCCACTGTTACTGGATAATAACAGTGGAATACATTTATGACTTCACCACTGTCAGTTACTTTTCTTATTTGAAGTTATTCAGTCTCAAAAAGAATTAATAAATTTGGATGGATTTCTAACAATTAATCTTTCTTCTCCCAACTGAAGTGAATTGCTTCTTATTAGGGTTAAATACCTGTATTATACGTATTTCGAAGTGCTAGCGTAAACAACATAAATTAGCTGTGTATTTATTTTACTATACATAAAATTCTAAAATGTAGTTTCAGAAAAATATCATGACCTAAAAATTATTAAACTAAAGAAAATGAATGCTGAAAGTAAGTTGTATAAAATATCAAACTCGAAATAATATTAATTCTTTTCCTTTTAGCCATTTTATATTCAAATTAAGAATTACTAAATTTCATTAAGAATGGAAGAAAACAACTGAGGAGAAGATTCAAATGACATTTTATGAGAAACCCATACTAAATTACATCCTTGATTACCATACAACATTTATACACGAAAGCCAGAGGAAAGTAAAATAATTTTGTAACATACTTCCTAATAACATTCGTAGATATTATCTACAACGTATTAGCAATTACTTTCGCTTAATTCATATTCGTGTTTTATGAAAAACTGAAACTACGTATTTTTTGTTATAATAGTATTGAATAATATGCATAATTATAATCTATCATTTGTAGTTTGTAATCACTCATATTGAAATTCCGACTTCCACCTCTTATAACCTGGCCCCCAACTTTGAACCCCTGCCCCGGACCCCCTAATGATCATTTCTTTCTTCTCAAACTCTAACAGTCTTTACAAATTTAAACCAGTAAGGAATACAGAAATTTAAACATTTTTGGTAAATCTGGCTGAACATCCATTAAGTGCTCTTTCTAAATACTACTATTGCAAGCCATTAAGAATTTAAAAATTTTAGAACTTTCGTAGCTGAATAATGATTGCTATTACAATAACTTCCATCAAAATTCCCCTAATTATCTATTGCTCCTTTTTTTCAAATAACAAATGTAGTCAAAAAACACTATGGTGAAATTTTTAAATAAAATTTTGTGGTTTATACTAAAGATCTGTTCGTCATAGTTGCGTATAGCTAATGACTTAACAGGTTCTAGGTATGTGTATTAGGCCATTGTTCTTTTTTCGAAACATCTAACCAACACTCAAATCCTACAGCTTCCACTACAGCGAGAAGGACCACAAATTATCTGCTTTCTTTGTGCTGTGGACTAGGGACCAACGATGAAAATAAAAATATTTTTCAAATCTTCAATCACTTCGAAGCCGTCATGGCTTCATGACACATTACTATCATAGAGGTACTCTACCAGTATTATGTACAGTTCTATGTTTATACCGAATGTCGTGAACTGTCAATCTTAATTCGTGTGCTTTGTTAGTAATATAAATCTAATTTATTTTAGAATGACTATAAGCCCAAATCAAAATATCTTTTTTGTTATTTGTAACAAATAAAGAAGTGGAAATATGCTTCGAAACATTTTTTGATTTGTATAATGAAGACATGTTTTATAGCTGTGTTAGAGAATATAAAATTGTTATTGTATGTGTGGGTAATAAAGACTGATTACTGTCTGTATCTTGTGTAATGTTATCAAACTCTCAGAATTTTCATACTATTCATATTATTTTATTTTTCTTAATTAAATAAAAATATTAATAAATAAACAGTTCACTTGTTCGAATTTTTGTAAATAAACAGTTCTGTTCGAATTTTTGTAACAATGATTTAGATTTTTTATTTGTCAGATTTTCTTTCCGTAGTTGCTAATTGAATGGAATCAAATTTTAAAAAATGTTTTAGAAAAAATATAGAAATAATAGAGTGTTATTATTTATTGCAAATACATATTTCGTGTTAATTCTGATTTCAGTGAAATATTTTTGAGCGTAGAATTTAGAATGTAAATTTACTGCTAGCTTTCAGCACAATTATTGCTTTGACCAGTTATTTCTCAGATTGCCCTAGCGCCTTTGACATAATATGCGAAACTAAAAAATAAATTTTTGTGCTAGTTTAAGTTCGTCCTGTTCGTCCTAGTGGTTCGTCCTGTTGTCCACAGACGAAAAATTAAAAAATTAAAGCATGTTAATGCAATAAGTTGAAAAACAAAACCTTATTGATGTAAAGGTATTACCTGCCTCCATCCGGCATGCCATCGTGATGTAACGGTAGCACACACACTCGGCGCGTATGTCGGAGGTCCAGGTTCAAGTACCAGGAGGTCCAGGTCCAGGTTCAAACGGTAGTGACAATCATTCGTCACTACCGGGATTTGGCAACTGAATCCCTTACGCCCGGTAGCCCTTTAAAAAAGGCGAGTATATAAGGTATTTTCTTCTTCCTTCCAGCATGTCTTCGTGATGTAAGGATAGCACACTTGGCGCTTATTCGAGAGGTACAGGTCGACTTCCGGCGAAGGCACTGCAAATTTTTCATGTCTCCCTCTTCAAAAGAACTAATATCTCTACAGATAATCACCCTTTCAGACAACGAGCTCAATAAATGCCCCTTGACTTCCAGTTTCATTGCCTTGACTTCCTGTTTCAGTCTGCAGCTGAGCCGTTGCTGGTAAGGTACATCAAAAATAAAAGAAATATGCAATTTATACAGACATTCAAATTAAATAATAGCAGGCTAAACTACGTACATGCGATTCAGATACCTGTATGAGCCTACAATTCTAACAAAATATTTGGAGTTGTATATAATTTCAAAGATTACGAAGCGAAGTCAAAATAATCTAAGATTAAATAAGTACGTGCACATGGTTCTAATATCAAACGCATAGATAGATAGATGTCTGACTAATAACGACTGCATTTACAAATTGGTTAAATATGATTTCACATTAAATAGGAATATATGAAACACAGTAATGCATGATATATAGATGAAATATCTCAGGAAAATAATAACACAAATAGAAATTTATCACCTAGTATTGTAGTGTTATAGTTCAACTCCTTTTGAGAGGATTTTAGATGATCAAATCAGAATCTGCAAGTCTAGCAATAACTGGAAATTCTGACCTCAAAAAAAAAAAAAAAAAAAAGATGATGAGCCACCATTACGGCCAAAGGAGCGTTTTTTTTTTCTTTTCATTTTTGACACACGTAAACGTTTCGAGAGTGTTTAGACTAATGCAATTTTGGGCTAAAATATTTAAAAACAGCGTATCTTTAGAATTTTCGCTAGACAATCTTGAACGCTAGATCTAGAAATACGTTTTTCATACAGTGTTGCCATTGCTCACTTTGAAATCGTTGAGTTTGTTAATCAAAAATTTGTTAGTTTTACAAAATACGAAATGGACAATAAAATAAATTTCATATTTGGGCTTCCATGTGCCTCTATTCTGGTGGCGGACTACATTATTCAAATTTGACGGCTCTAAATACCGTTGTTTTTCACAATCCGAGAACACATATACACATGCAGATTTTTCGTTATTTATTTCTTTAAATATAATTCAGCACAATATCATTTGATGGCAACAATCTGAAAAGCGAACTAGACATTTATAGTGAACCGATGCAAAATGCTGTTTCGAGACTAATAGCCCTTCTGGGCTAGCGCCCCTTTGGAGTAATGAGAGCTCATAATGGTAAATCTAGAAGAAGCCGCATAGCTCAGTTCAGGAAGAACAGAATAAAGATCATATTCTTTTCATAAATTTTATGATTTAAATTTTTTTTTTATTTTATAATGTAAATTTTGCAGTTTCTTGATATTTTTATCTTTTTAGATACAGTAGAACATTAAAGGAAAAGCAGATAGAAAAGCGATTAATGATTAACAGGCTGCCTGGTCAATAGTAAATCTCGATTTCTTACAATTATTCTATTCTTTACAATTCAACAAAGATTCTTTAAGTAATAAAAAGCCTCCATTTCTAGACGACTGAATTTTCAAGGGATCCCTGCAAACGCCAGGTTCATTTCCCGTTGGATCCGATTATAATTTTATTGAAGCTTTTCCTAGTTACCTAGTTAATGACAAGATATCAAATTTATTTCGAAAGTGCTTCATATGCATTAGTGTACCTGGATGTGATTTATGAATTAAATATTCAACAGAATGAATTGTTATGCTAACAAAAAAAGCCAAATTTTATAAGTTTCAAAATAAAAGTTTATATTCAAATTATTTATTTTTGGAGGAACTACTTTGGAATAAAGACTTATGAAAGAAGTCTTTCACAGGCATTCAGTCATTTGCTGGGTAAACTAAATCTATTCTTTTCTCACCTTTGCTGCGGCAACTAAGAATAAAATGATACAAAGAAACTTCGGTAAAAATAATCCAGGAAATACTGAAAACTAAGCATCCATATTGTTGCGGTCTACGGGTTCGTGGATATGGAGTGATCGATGACAACTCTTGATGATGAGTCAAAACACAATTTATTCGTCAGTATTACACATTTGAGTTCCAAAGACGCGCTCCAGTCGTCAAAAAACTACGACAAACACGCTGAAACAATCAGTAACTCAACTTCAGGCTATAATGGTGCGCAAAGCACTAAAGTACGGTTCCCGACTCTGTCGATATCTCCAAAGCTAATCTCTCAAGATACCCTACTACACTACTACTCTCTCGCAGGATAGGAAGGGTATATATAGCTTTAACCTACTTTCGAGAGTATTCGCTTGAAAACCGCTAAGACTACGTTCTAGAATGTTCTCGAGCCGTCTATGGCGTATTGCCAATTTTGTCGCCAAATGTGTGGTTTCGCACGAAATCTGACAATCCTGCCTTTTTCATGCCATTTGCTGGCAACCTTATCCCTACTTTGCAGGGAAATTGTCTAACCGCAGCTGGGCATTTGGCAACAGTATCATGAATAGGACAATTGAGTTGTGCAATTGACTTCTTTTAAGTAAGTGAATGCTAACGGTAACTTGAAACATAGATTTAAAAAATAATAAATTTAGAGAAACAGCATATTATTTTCCCATAAAATAATGCAAGAGCATATAATTCTAGCATAGTAAGAAGACTGTGATTTTTTTAATTTAAAGATGGCACAAAAGAATTTAAAAATACTTTATCCGCTATCTTCAGACATTTAGAGTTGATTTCGTATTTCATTTAATATTCAAATGTCAATCGGAGTTGACACCATTATTGGGTTTAGTTTCTTCTACAAGGAAATAGCACAGACGCAACAAGACTTCAGTGTTTTTTTTGTTTATGTCTTTGATGCCCTGGTGTTTATTCTAGTGTGCAAAGAATTTGTCCTGCTCTTACCAGATAAATCAAGGATTCCCACGTGGAGCCTCACTCGTGCAGGTTCCTCGCAACTGAGTCCCCATTAAGTTGAGAGCAAAAGGGGGTAGGAAAGGGAGACGCTTTGCTTCTGCTGTCCCTCAGCTGAAAAATGTCCCTCAGGCCGATTGACGAAATCTATTAATGAAGCATTTCTGGCTTATTTAGTCTGGACTGGAGATGATACATTGCATAAGGATGAAACCTATAGACAAACGTAGCTGTGGATACAACATAATGTTAGTGGTGGAACAAGCAAGTCTTGAGACGCTACTTCGTATATCATCATTATGGGGGGAATACAAATAGCAAATGTTTGGGAGTTTAGTACATCTTAAGACCGTGGACGATACAGAAAAGCGAGTTTGTGAGCTTGAGCCCATGCTGTTTCACAAAGTTTTCTGAGGCTATTTAACTTTTCGAATGCTCTTTTAGCAATATCTTCAATATGCTTCATAAATCGAAGTTCAGGATCTAAGGTAATACCCAGATATACACTCATGTTCATAAATAAAGGATAATTCGGAGTCACGCGGAAATCGAACTCTAAAATAAATATATCACCTATAAAATCACTACACACATCTTCAAGAATCATATGCAAATTTCAGGAAGTAACCAGATGATACCGATGGTACGTCACAATGACGAGAGTGTAAGAGATTGATATATAAGGAATACAGGCAAAGAAGTAAAATTGTTCGCAGGCGCTTTATAAGCATTTCAGTGCAATAACCGAATAGTTATGACACAAAGGACGCATTTGGATGATTTTTTACGTGGTAGAATTATCGGCCATCTGGAATGTGGGCGTACCCAACTGGAAGTATCAGACGAACTTGGAATTGCCCACAGTGTCATCTCCAGGCTTTGGCAACGATTCCAAGATGATGGTAATATGAGCAGACGTTACAGCACAGGTCGCCCCAGAGTTACGCCGAATGAGGACCCGTATTTGGCAGTTACTGCCAAAGGAAACAGACGGAGCACAGCCTCAGACCTGTCTCGTCAGCTCTCTTCAGCCACTGTTCAAGGCAGACCACAATTTCAAGGCAGACCGTGTACAGACGCTTAGGGCAGATTGGTCTATATGCTCGTAGACCTGTCAGATGCGTTGCACTTACTGCAACTGACTGTCGTATGCGGTTAGCCTGGAGTAGAGAGCATGCATTGTGGACACCGCAACAGTGGGCTTGTGTGATATTTTCCGACGAGTCCAGGTTTAGCTTGCAGTCTGATTCTCGCCGGACTTTCATATGGAGAGCTCCAGGTACCCGTTACCACCAAGAAAACATCATTGAACGGCACCGTTACGGTGGTGCAGGAGTGCTTATTTGGGGCGGAATTATTATGGATTCCAGAACTGACCTGCATGTTCCAATTGGAACCATGACAAGCCAAATCTATGGGGACGTCATTCTGGAACAACATGTACGTTTGTTTCGGGGCGCCATGGGCGCACAATTTGTGTTTATGGATGACAACGCCCGTCCTCACCGTGCAAAGATCGTAAGCGAATGCCTTCAATTGGAGGATATCACCCGTATGGACGGGTCAGCATTCTCCCCGGACTTGAATCCAGTAGAGCACGTGTGGGCATGTTTGGCCGACGAGTTGCAGCCCGTCAACCCCCTCCTACATGTCTACCGGAACTTCGGAGAGCATTGCTTTTTGAGTGGTGTAATATCTCCCAAGATCAGATCGATAATTTGATACTCAGCATGCCTAGGCATTGTACGGACTGTATTGCATCGTCTGGGAGACATACAATGTATTAACAATCATACCAACCATGTAATATTGTATTTTGTAAATAGCTTTTTTTGGAATTTGCTCCAGGGGAAAAAATCGTTAATTTTTTTTAATAATATCAAATATATAGCATCTTTTTTTGCTCTTTACATTTTGCTTAATAAATAAGTTTTACAAATAAGTCAAATTTGTTTTTCTTCTAACTCTTCCTTTGCCTGATTTTGCATTATCCTAAATTTATGGACATGAGTTCAGATTTAATTCAAAACCGTACAAAGTGCGGGGGGAAGTTGTGTAGTGTCATAACTGCCAACACTTCCACCACTCATCTGATAATTGCAAACTCAAGCCCCGCTGTGTCAAGTGTGCCGGTGCCCACAAGACGATGGAGTGCAAATCCAAAAAGATAGATACGCCTGTTTGCTGTAACTGTCTTCAGCCAGGCCACACAGCGAACTACAAGGGATGTTCTAAATACCCTGTTTTCAAGCCGGCTGCCAAAAAATCCCAAGCGGACCAGACATAGAACCACGGTGGTTCGTCCAAGCCATCTGCTGTTGTTCCTGGTGTCAGCTACGCCAGCGTTGCAGGCAAAAGTCCTAGTACCGCAGCCTCTGCCCCAGACAAGAATGTTCCACCTGCCGAAACTTCACAGCCAAAAACTGTTGCTCCATCTAACAGAACTGTTGCAAATACTAAAAAATTAAATGTGCAATCACCTCAGGGCGTCTCGGACCTTAATGCATTCAAAGAATTATTTGATTGCTGTAAAGAAATTATGAACACGTTTAAGGGCTCATCTATCCTGAGTATCCTTTCTAAAATCTCTGCTAAAGTACCAGAATTGCGTGCTGCAGAGCACGCAATTGACAAAATGTTTATACTTTTTAATATCTTTGAAGAAATTTTCAGTTCACATTGTATTGAATAATCATGTCTAACTCTGTATGTAATGTTGTAAATATTATTACATGGAATGCAAATGGTTTGTCTGGCAAGCTCCACGAGCTGCGAGACTTTGTGGATAAGTACAACATTGAATTTTTATTCCTACAAGAACACAAGCTTGACCCAACTGATTCAATGTATGTTGCTAATTATTGTGTGTACAGAAGCTGCAGAAATTCAAGTACAGCTCTTCGCAGAGGAGGTGGTACAGCTCTCCTTGTCAAACGCTGTATTCCTCATTATCAAATAACAATACCACAGCTTTCAGCCATAGATGCTACAGCTATCGCAATCACAACAAACACTAACATTACATACACATTCGTCTCCACCTATATTCCACCATCGAGACAGAGAGCTGTTTTGAGGCAGATCTCACTTAACTACTTACACTTGGTACACATGTTGTTCTAGGTGGAAATTTGAACGCAAGACACCGCGCGTGGAACTGCTATTCAACAAACACTATTGGCAAATTAATCTTCGAATTAGTCAGAAAGGCTGGTTATAGCATAGCAGCTCCTAAAGCACCAACACGGTATGCTGTTGGTTCTACAAGTGTTATAGATTTCTTCCTACTCCGAAATACCAGCGCTGCGCTGGATGTTTCGGTGCTTGACGAATTGTCCTCGGACCATAACCCTGTTAGAATGATCTTGGATATCAGCAGTTTTACCAATATACCTATACAAAAAGGCCTTTCCTACTGACTGGCAGAAATATGCCAAAGCCTTAAACAAGATTCAGTACTCTATACCAACGATACATTCGGGGGAATGACATTGACAGTTTGGTCAAGGAATTCACCGAAAAAATTCAATCAGCACACAACTATGCTCGATTTGAAGTTAAACAAGCAAAGTCATAGTAACCAAAAGAAGTTCGAGAGATCAAAAAACAGCGTAATGCAGCTAGACGCCTGTTTTAAAGAACAAGACACACGGATGCTAAAAGAAATTTTAACAGGTTGTGTGCAGCAGTCAAGTCAGTCACTAAAGTACATGCACAACGCAGCTGGACCAACTACCTTGAATCGCTCTCCACGGATGATAATTCACTGTGGAAGGCCGTGAAGAGGTATACAAAATGATACAAAATCATTCCGCCCCTTAAAGGCCCTGACAGGATCCACAGCACTGAAACTGAGAAAGCAGAAACTTTAGCATTGCATCTGGAATCTCAGTTTCGCACTAACAACATAGGTGATACACAAACAGAACATCTTATCTCTAGCTTTCACTCCACTTTTACTCCAAGCCCCTACACAGACAACACCATTTCGGTCATGCCGTCGGAGGTCTGCAGTTAAATCAAAACGCTAAAATTAGAAAAAGCCCTGGATACGACTAAATCACGAATATGATGGTGAAGAGATTTCTTATGAAAACGATATGCTATCTTACTAAAGTATTCAACATCATTCTCAAGCATTAGCACTTTCCGGAGTCCTGGAAACTCGCCAAAGTAATACCTATCCTTAAGCCGGGAAAGCCTCCATCTGAGCAGGGTCCTACAGACCTATCAGCTTGTTGTCCACCATTAGCAAGCTCCTGGAAGCTGTTCTACTTAGCAGAATGCAAAACTTCATTGACGAAAGAAATCTACTCATCCCATACCAATTTGGGTTTAGAAGCAAGCATTCCACTACCCATCAACTCTACAGAGTGGTAGAGCTTATCTCCAGTGGACTGAAGACCAGAAAAGTTACAGGAGGACTTTTCTTAGATGTAGCAAAGGTCTTCGATCGGGTATGGCTGGATGCCCTCATATACAAACTACACTACACCACCTGGGTTTTCCAGGCAACATCACTAACATTATTCACTCCTACCTAACCGGTAGACACTTCGTTGTTCACGTTTCTGGTACACTCTGATCCCCCCGTGCTATTCTCGCAGGGTTCCCCAGGGCCCCACTTTATTCAACCTCTACGTGAACGACATCCTCACTACAGACAACACTACACTCGCAATGTATGTTGGTGACACTGCGATCCTGACTCAAACTGCATTTGTTGGTTCAGCAATCCAACGATTACAAAATCACATACAATTACTTGAGACTTGGCTGACCAAATGGAAGATCAAAATCAACGTGGACAAGACCACAGCAATTTTGTTCACAAAAAAAGAAAAATTTCCAAATCAGCTGAAACTCTATGGAGAGACCATCCCCTGGGTCAAGCAAGTCCTTCATTTGGGGGTGATCCTCAGTAAAAGATTCTCATGGAACCCACATATTAAACATTGTTTGAAAAAGTTTCGAGCACGTAAAGCATCACTTAACCCCTTAATTGCTCGAAACAGTGTTTTATCTATAGATAATGAGTTACTTATCTACAAAACCATGTTGCGTTCTATTCTTTGTTATGCATGCCCGAATACGTCCATTCGATCAAAACTTCAGAGAGCTCAGAACTGTGTTCTGAGACAGATTGTATGTGCCCATGGTACATTAGGAATGCTAAAATTCATGAAGAATTAAAAATTGAACTGGTCAGGTCGTTCTGTGTTCGCCTGGCCAGACGTTTTTTCGATGGATTATATAATTTAAATAATCCCTCCATCACCTTGTATAGTTATGATATATATGACGATAATAATTTCCATCGCCCCATGGCGATACTCAACGATTGTATGCCATAATTCGATCTCCTCTGTATTTAATGTGCCTCTTTGTACCTTCT
The DNA here is from genome assembly GCA_000611955.2 of Stegodyphus mimosarum. Lineage (NCBI taxonomy): Eukaryota > Metazoa > Arthropoda > Arachnida > Araneae > Eresidae > Stegodyphus > Stegodyphus mimosarum. The sequence goes on from KK118473.1 coordinate 17,042, forward strand.
GCTCTCTCTCCTGTGTTTCTATTGATGAACTATTGTATTCAATTGTCTTTTGTAACCTTTATACCTCTATTTTGCCACAGCAAAAGTGCGCACTTTTCCTTGCTTAATTCTGTATTTTATTTCAGAACCACCAGCTCGTTCGGCTTTCTGCACATTTAATTATAATTACTACTGCTGAGGTAGAGACTTTAATTTGTAAATATTGTATATATTTTCTTTTATTTTTTACTCTAGTGAGCATCTGCTCCATTTAGATTATCATAAAAAAACTATTATTAATTTAATGTAAGCTATTTTTTGTATACATATTGTTAGAAACCTACTAATGATATTCGATGAGGGGTAGGGCCTTCGGCCCAGGCACCCTGGTGCCAGCACCATGCGACTCGAACTGCTTTCTGCTGCTTCTGTTCCCAGTGTATCCTGTATGTTCTGTGTGTTGCGCGGTGCAATAAATGCGATTTAATATGTAACGTGATGTCTGCCGCCTTCTTATTCTCCGTTTTTAAGTAGCATTCTTGGTGTCTGAAGTGGGATACTGCCCGTGTTTTCAAGCAAGAATTTATGAAGGAAAGCTCTGGAGTAACGCGTTGTAAAGTTGTTGTGAATGAAGAGGGAACATGGAGGTGAAGGCGGTGATTTGTTTGAGGTGAGTGGGTTAGTTTCGTTTCAGTTTATTGGTTGATGAAATGATGTATTGTGTTGTAGGATTGTGTGAATAGGTTACGAAGATGTTAGGATTTGAACTAGTATGAAGAGTATGTATGTATTTGTAGTTAGAGTGACCTAGAATATTCTTTTATGTATTTAAGTTGTTGTTTAATGTATATGTTGCATATTAAATTGGAAATGTTATTTTGAATAGTAGCATTGTACGTAATAAATTAAGTGAGAATGGAGGGGTTAGACAGCTCAAAAATGAAGCGTAGGTCAGTTCGAGCTGCTACTACAAAATTATTGAACAGTATTGAGGAAATATTTAAGGATTTAAGTAGTATTGATTTAGACACCCTAAATGAAAAACTGCAGTTAATTATTGAAAAGGAGAGTGCACTCAATGAGTTAAACTTAGGTATAGAAGCTTTGTTGCCTGTTGAAGAAATTGAAAATGATGTGTCAAATTCCATAGATTATTCAGAGAAGCTTTCCATTTGGAAGCATAGAATTAGAAATCAAATTGCGAGTTTGAAGGTTCCTGAAATATCTGACACATCATATTCTTCACATATTGTAAATGCAAGCAGAAGAGTAAAACTTCCTAAATTACACATTAAGCAATTTTATGGGGATCCGTCATTGTGGTTAGAATTTTTTGGACAGTTTGAGTCAGCTATTGATAAAAATTGCAATCTTTCTAAAGTAGATAAATTTAATTATGTAAAATCATATGTAAGTGGTCAAACTGCGAGTTCGATTGCTGGGTTGGCGATAACGGAAAGCAATTATGAGGTAGCCCTCAATATACTCACCAGTAGGTTTGGTAATACCAATACCTTAATGCAAACTCACATGAACAATTTACTAAAACTTCCTGCGGCTCAAGACATAGTTTGAGAAAATTTTTCGATAAAATTGAGGGGCAAATCAGAAATTTATAATGTTTAGGCATAAAAACTGAAACATTTGATAATGCCAATAATTTTAGACAGAATGCCAAAAGACATTCTCTTGGAATTTAATAGAAAATGGCAGTGTGACTTTACTTTCCACGAATTACTTAAGTTTCTAGAAGGTGAAATTCAGTCTAACTATGGAAAGAACATATTTAGTTCGAACGAAACCGGATTCACCTAAATTTAAAACAGAGACTTTTAATAAGGAAGACAAATAATTTAAGAAAATCTAATTGTAATAAAAGATACGCAGATCATGGAAGGCCAGCGGGAAGTTATGCTACCACTATTAAAAAGAGCTGTGTATTTTGTAATAGCCGAGAGCACGAATTTTGTGAATTTAAAACAGTAGAACATAGAAGAAATAAATTAAAGGCTGGAAATAGGTGTTTTAAATGTTTTGCTAAAAATCATTCAAGTCGTATGTGTAGATTAAAGTTTGAATGCAGGTATTGTAAAAGTAAATATCATAATTATTTCTTGTGTACTGAGAATGTTGCCAGTAAAATTGAAAGGCAAAATCAAATTGATGCAAGTGTAGGCGAGTCAGGAAAGTCAGAAAACAACGCTGTCATTATGCAATGTAATTCTATAGTATCTAAAACTAGTACATTGTTATTAACATGTTCAGTTATTGCGAGTTCAGTAAATCAGTCAACCATTTCAAAAACTGCGCGTGCTTTGTTAGATAATGGATCGGAACGGTCATGGTGTACCAAACATTTAGCTAAATCTTTAAAACTAAAATCCATCAAAGGAGAGATTATCAGTTTATTCTTTTGGTTCATCTAAAGCAACTGAAAAGTTATACGATGTAGTTAAACTAAAATTAACGAGTAGATATACTTCAGATAAATTTATTGAAATCGAAGCACTAGTTATAGATACAATTACGGCGGCGTCAGTTGCAGTGCCAAGTGATAAAATTCAGAATATTTTGAAAAGTCAGAGTATTACTTTAGCTGATGAAAGTAAAAATGATCAGTCGGTATCTGTAATAATAGGAGGAGATGTGTTTTGGAATACTATTGAATGTTCTGAGTTTCGGAAATTAAGTAAAACTCTTAACTGTATACCGACAATTTTCGGATTCACTTTGCAGGGAATTCAGCAGTCGTGCTATAACTCTAGTTGTTAAATATAGCATCTTCTAACCTGAGTATAGCAACAGATATTCACGTTTTATGGGAAGTATAAAGCTTAGGTATAAAAGATAGGGATGAATTATCTGTTAATGACAAATGTTTAATAGAACAATTCGAAAGTGATCTGAAGTTAATTGATGGTCGATATGAAATTAAATTGCTATGGAAAACATTGCCTTCTGAATTAGAAAATAATTTTTCCACTGCTAGAAGGAGGTTTGACGATTTACGAAACTGTTTTGAGAAGAATGAATTGATTAAGAATGAGTATAAGCAAATAATTTGCTACCAAGAAAGTCAAGGAATTGTCGAAGAAGGTGGAAGGGGTTGTAATGAATATTTTATGCCACATCGAGCAGTTGTGAATAGAAATAAGGATACTACGAAAGTTCGCGTTGTATACAATTGTAGTTCGAAAACTAAGAACGCTAGGTCATGATAAACCTACTAATGATGATTGTTTAGAAACTTGTCCAAATTTAAATCCTAATGTACTAGAGTACATTAGGATTTAAAAAAAAATTCAGAAAATTTAAAATTGCGTTTAACGGGCATATAGAGAAATCATTTTTAATGATAAAAATTACCGAAGAGGATCGTAAATTTCTGAAATTTCTGTGGCTTTTCAATAATGAAAATGCTGAATATAAAGTTATGCATATGAATAGACTGCCGTTTGGTTGCAAAATTTCGCCTTTTATACTACCTAGTACTATTAAAACCCACATTAGGAAATATGAGAAAACTAATCCTGATTCAGTACGCATGTTAAATACATCGTTATATGTCGATGACTTAGATTTTGGTGCAGAAAATACTCAGGACGTATATGAGTTATCAAATGATGCGGTTTCAATTTTAAGGGCAGGTGGATTTAACTTGCGGAAATTGAGATCCAACTCTGCGGAATTGGAAAGATTATGGTGTTTGAATAATCTCAATATTGAAAATAGTAAAAGACAGCTGAAAGTGCTAGGTGTGAATTGGATTCCTGAGGACGATATCCTTTTCCTGGATGTTAAACCGTTGCTAGATAAATTGAGTTCCGTGAAAAGTAATAAACGTGGTGTTCTGTAAGTAGTGGCCACGGTTTTTGACCCATTTGGTATTTCAGCTCCGTTTGTGGTCAGAATAAAACGTTTGTTGCAAGAGATTTGGGAGAAGGTTATAAATTGGGATGAAAAGTTACCAGATGATCTCTTATAAAAGGGGTTAATATGGTGGTCGGAAATAAAACAGTTAGGACAAATAAAGTTACAAAGGCATTGTTTGTTGGGGTATGTGAATCGTCAGGATACCTAAGTTGAATTGCATGTATTTTGTGATGCGTCATCAAATGCGTATGGAGCGGTTGCTTATTTTCGTTATCAGGATAGTTGTGGTAACACAAATGTGTCATTTGTTATGTCAAAAAATAGAATTGCTCCTTTGAAGAAGATTACCTTACCTCGTCTAGAATTAATGGCAGTTTTGATTGGTGCAAGAGTTGGAAAGTATATTTGCAATCTTTTTGGGGATTTGATCACTAATCACTAATCACTTTTGGGGATTTGATGTATTGGTCTGACTCGGAAATAGCTTTGTATTGGGTCAAGGGTAGTGCTAAATGTTGGAAACAGTTTGTCACTAATCGTGTGTTAGAAGTTCAGGAAAATACAGATCCTAAAAGTAACTCGGAAGATAATCCAGCGGATTTAGTGGCAAGGGGTATCTCAGTCGGATGTTTGATTTCGAGTGAAAAGTGGTTTTACGGACCTCATTGGCTACGCAAAAGTAAGGAATGTTGGTCTACGCAGTTGAATCGATCTCTTAGATAAGGCTGTTGGGGAAAAGGGAGTTATAGTTAAGAGTATGGTGGTAAGGATGAGTTTAGTTGAAGAACTGTGGAATAGATTTTCTTCATGGAATCGATTGCTTAGGGTTGTAGCTTGGTGTTTGAGGTTTATTGGCAATAGTAATATCAGGAATTCTAAAGTTTGGACACCCTACTGAGAAGTAAGAGAGCTTAATCAAGCTCACCAAGTTATAATTAAAGCAGTTCAAAGTTCTGAATTCCGCGTTGAAATTGCTAGGCTAGAAAGCCATAGTGCCTTGAATGTCTCAAATAAAGTATATCAGTTAAGCCCTTTTTTGGATAAAGACGGACTTATGAGAGTTGGTGGAAGATTAAGAAATGCGAATTTGCTGGAAGAAACTAAATATCCAGCTATTCTTCCCAAAAGCAGTCAAGTAACAAACTTGCTTATAAATCATTATCATTGAATTATCTACACGCAGGAGTGCAGTTGACGCTTTCTGCCCGTCGTCAAAATTATTGGATTATTGGAGCGCGATCAGCAATTCGTAGAATTATAAGAAGCTGTGTGATTTGTATTGCGTGTATGTGTCATCGCGGGGAACTATCTGTACAACTTATGAGTGACCTGCCTGCATCTAGAATAAATATAGGAGACCATTTTCAAGAATAGGGACCGATTTTGCCGGACCATTTCAAGTTTACCATAAACGTGGCAGAGGAATTCGACCAACGAAGATGTATATATGTTTGCTTGTGTGCTTCGTCACGAAAGCTGTTCATCTGGAAGCTGTCAGTGACTTGAGTTCCAAGGGATTTATTGGTGCTCTAAAACGGTTTGTGGCACGTAGAGGAACACGACAAATAATTTATAGTGACTGTGGATCAAATTATGTTGGTGTACGAAATGAATTGAAAATGTGGACTTCAAAAGCTGTTGGGAGATTCTTAGCAGATGAGAAGTTTGAGTGGAAACTTAATGCTCCTTCCGCACCTCATTTCGGAGGCCTCTGGGAGGCTGCAGTGAAAACTATGAAATTTCACATGAAAAGAGTGATTGGTTCGCAGATACTAACCGGCGAAGAGTTCAATACGTATCTTGCCGAAATAGAAGCAGTAATGAACTCCCGATCCCTTATTCCAGAAGATTCCTGATGATCTCTGCGCACTCACTCCAGCACATTTTATTATTGGTATTGAAATAAAGCGAATACCTAAACCTAATGTTATAGATAAAAAAATTACAATGCGCGAGCGATGGAAGCTGGTGACACAGCTTTCGCAAGCCTTTTGGAAAATATGGTCTAGAGGGTATCTTATGCAGTTACAATTGAGAAATAAATGGAGGAAATCCATGGCTAACATGCAAATTGGCGATTTAGTGTTAATTAACGAGGACAACCTACCTCCGTTAAAGTGGAGAATGACTCGGATTGCACAAGTTTATCCCGGCAGTAATGAAAAGATTCGAGTTGTCAAATTAAAAACTGCTTGTGGTGAATTACTTCGACCAATACATAAACTAGTACTGTTAATGTCCGAGAGCTGAACTACATATTATTTCATTTCTTTTGATTGTAATTAAGTTCTGTTTTTTTAGTAAATTATTTCTACATTCCTGATTTATGCGGAAAGTGCTCATTAAGCTTCACTATTCTGAGCTTTGTATTCTAAGTGTTCTATTTAATGATTTGTTAAACTATATATAAGTATATTTATTTCATGGTTAGGTTAGGTTATGCAATTATGGCAAAGCACACAAGGGCTATCTGCCTAAAGGGAGGGATGCTTTCGTGGAGGACTTTCTAAGGGAAACTGGCTCGTATACACGTTACACATGGGGAAAACCATGAAAACGCCCATGCAGCCAGCCCGTTCGCGGAATTCGAACCTCGGACCGAACTACCAGTGTTCAGCGTCTTTACCGCTCGGCCGCTGGTGGGCCTATTTATTTCATGTAATTCTATAATGTTGATATCCTAAAAGGCCATCGGGCCCCAGTATGTTAAGGATATTTTATGTTCACGCAAAAAAGGCGCTAATTGGCTTCTTTTAGATGGCAGGCTGAGCCAAGCGTAGGTATAAGAACTAGCTGTTCATTCACTGCTTTCTGCTGTTTCTGTTCCCAGTGTATCCTGTATGTTCTGTGTGTTGCGCGGTGCAATAAATGTGATTTAATATGTAACCTGATGTCTGCCGCCTTCTTATTCTCCGGTTTTAAGTAACAAACAAGGAAATTCAAACGTTTATCTTGGCGTATTTATTTCAGTTTGCGCCAAGAATAATTTACTTGGCGAACTTCTCAATTTATAGCAACCTAATTTTCCTTTTCTTTTTTACATTGCAGACGAGCGGGAAAAAAAGTCAACTTTCATACCTTAAAATAATTTTAACAAAGTGCGTAAACCACATTTGACGTTATTATCGCTCAAAAAAAGATGCCAAATTTCAAAACATGCCATTATATAATTTCACGTACATCTTAGAAAACTTTGAATAAAAAACTAATTTTTTGCAGGTGCGCCTAGAAATACATCTACATTAAGAGGATGTTAAAAACTTTATACAAAACGTTTTTCAAAAAATTTATAAAAAATATTTAAAAATATAAATTTTAAAAACAAATCATAAAAAATGTGCGAATTATATTTGGATTAAGTCTAAATTTCGAATTCTGAAAGGAGGAAACAAGTAGGTTTAAAAAAAAGATACATTAATAAATATATATCAAATTCAATTTACATTGAGAAGGTAAAATTTTGATAGCTGATTTTCTAAAACCACCTCTTACGATTTTTACAAAACTTGGTAGTTTGGCATAATTTGAGTAGTAGAATCGAAATACGGAAAACAACTGTCATGTCATTTCAGAAAAAATTCGATTTTGTGTTAAAATACCTATGTTAGAGCAATGCTATATATAAATCTAATATATATTCTGAGCCGCACTTTCGAGACATGAAAAACGCAAGTTGAATTTTGTCAATCGGCCCATTTTTTAAGTGGTGTTTTGATAGAATACTGTTAGGAATTTTGTATTTAGTTAGATATCTTTAGTAGAATTATAATTAAAGTTGTGTTTCCCCGTGCAATTCAGAGCGAAATAAATTTTAAGACAAAGCTATGCCAGAAAAGTAAAATATAGGAACTCGTGCAGTTTAACATTAAATAAATGGAAATCTTTTTAATTTGTATTGAAATTCCAGAAATGTAACTGACTACTGTGTTAGCTGTAACCGTAATTCCATCCACTTGTTGGTTTCCAAAAATCTCGAGAAGCAAAGAAATTACCAAATATTTCTCGGGACCGATTGAAAGCTATAAAAAGCCAGAGAGAGAACATCTCAGCTCAGTTATTTAGTTAGCTGCTGTTGTTATTTTTGCTCATTCATCTCGAGATCAGATTAGCGTTATCTTTGCATTGGGTTGTATTCTAACATTTTTAGTAGTTTGAATTATAACTACTGATTGTGTTGCATGATATTGTGAACACTTGTACGAATTTCTTTGAGGAACATTCCGGCTATAAAATGTTATATTTCTTTTGATAAGAACAATTTTTATTAATACCTATCGTACTTGTGCATTCAGTCTATTACGAACTCGTACGCAGACAACAATACTCTAAAGATTCGGATTTAGAAACTGTAGAAGATGAAATAAAGTCGAATGAGCAACCCAAAAAACGAAATTGTGACACATCGTCTTACTAAGAAAGCTCCAAAAATTATTCTTTCTTTTCAAGCACTGGCAAGGTCCTTTCTTATCTCAAACTCTCGGGGTGTAACTTCAGTGCCAAGAAGCTCATTGAGTTGCATGCTTTTGCATCAAGGCCGGCTTTAGACGATAGGCAAGGTAGGCAACTGCCTACGGCGACAAAACTAACTGGACTAAAAGAGAAATCTAAAAAAAATATATTCCGATTGTCTGAATCCAGCAAATAAAGGAATAGTAAAATAAAATTAAATACATTATCAATTGGTAACATTCTGGCCATTCCTATATTTTGAGATGCATGGCAGGTAAGAACAGACAAGTTCTGGGTAGTTTCTATTTGTATAGGCGACGCAGAGTTAGAAATGCGCACCCACCGCTGACAGGACTTAACAAGCTTTTCCTACTCTCTAATAAAAGAGAGTTAAATTTAAAAGAATGTCTTACTTATGCAAAAACGTCCGCTGGTCTATTTGGATTGTGGTAGTGGTACAGTTTATGTAACATTTACAGTGTGGTGGAGTAAAAAGTGCTTTTTGGAGAAAAGTTAGTATTATTTGATATACCTGCACCTTTAACATTTTAAGTTCTCTCAACGAATTTAAATACAAAATCCTAGTTGTGCATTCAGTGTCAAAAGATTATGTATTCTGTTTTCAGACTTTTTGATAATTCAAAATTAAGTTCGTTTTTAAATGACGGTTATAGAAACTGAAAAACTATTGGTGAGATATTAAAAAAGCAGGAAGACTCGAGAACTCATGTAAATAATTTGACATCATGGCCAGAGCTGAAACGAAGGTTGGAAACTTATCAGACAGTAGATTCAGCTGCACAAATATTAATTCTGAAATTAAATATTGGCATGAAGTAATTTTACACTTAATGTCAGTTATTAAATTGCTTGATGAACGTTCCGAACGCTAAGTATATACTTAATTATAATTCATTATACTTACAATGTGAGTAAGGTTGAACAAATGTCATTTGCAGTAAGATATATTTCCCTGGATCAATCAGAAGAAGGATTTGAAAGCAACATTAATGAAGATTTCTGGGTATTTTTCCTATTGAAAAAATCTACTGGTACGTAGTTATTTCAGTTTTTTTTTGGAACTGTTGGAGCGAAATGGATTAAAATTTAGAAAATATGAGAGGCGAAGGCTACCCGCAATTGTTTGACTGGGGGAAAAGATAAAACTGGGAGTATGGCCGAGAATTAAACTTCAAATCCCAGAGCATTTACGTACTATGCAAAAACCATTTATTAAACTTAGTAGTTAACAGTTTGGAGAAATCTTCCTTGGAGGTAGTTTTTTTTTAAATATGGTTGAAAAGGCAGGATCGGATAATGAATTTACGAAATACAAGGCCTTAGATGAAAGTTCGGATGATGATAGGGCCCCGAGAGGAAACAAGACGAAAAGGTCTCGAAAGCCAATCAGAAAAGTCTCCCAATTGCCGAATCCTGATTTGCCGCAACGAAAT
>KK118473.1:47686-58080 GCA_000611955.2 Stegodyphus mimosarum
GCTTATCCCCAAGCCACTGACACAAGGACTAGTGACCAGCCGATTGACACCCGTGAGGACAACAAGGCGCCTCCCGTTTAGCTGAAGCGGAGGCCAAAGCAGTGTGTTGGGGACAGTACCTCGCCCCTCAACTACCAGGACCCTCTTTTCCAGCGACACGGGTCTCCACGCACGGCAAACACGTGGGCAGTTTTCTCGCCATTTCAGAACTAGAGACAAGGGCTGTTCCAGTCTGTCATAGCGAGCCCCAACCTCCGAAGAGGAGAACCACAAGGGAGAGAGGAAGGACGAAAGTTTCAGCTCAGAGCAGGGGAGACGGAAAAGAGGATAGATCACTGGGGCTCCAGGATCGTGACACCCGTCTCATCAAGAAGATGATCCCCTGAAGGGCTAGGGTACCTCGGGATTGCCACACCCGTACTCACAAAAGTGAGCCCCTGAGGGGGTAATTATAAAGGATGTTGCCATTTTGACTATTACATCTAGAGTTTCAGCTTATGTATTTTTGCATTCAGATCACCCGCTATAATAGAGGGAATAGTAATGCTGTTAAAAATATCTAAATCAGAAGAATTGAGCATGATCTGAGGTGGATTATAAACAGAGATGAACAAAACAGGTTCATTAGTGCGTGAGTGTGCAATAACTGCAGTGAATTCAATTCTAGTATTACCTGTGAGGATATAGCTGGTGGAATGTAAATAATTTTTTACCATTATAAGAATTCTGCCACCTCTACTGTAGTGACGATCAGTCCTGTTGATTTTAAAACCTTGGATTTTAAATATATCACTCGCCCACAGGTGAGTTTCATTTATCAAAAAGATATCTATGTTATGATGAGTAGCATAGTTAAGAATCTCAGTGTTTTTGTTTTTAACTCCATTGGCGTTAAAATACGCAATATTAATACTGCTCTCAGCAGTGATATGGCAATTTACAACATTATCATAAGATCTAAAACTCATAATTAAGGTTGCAAATTATGTCGAAAGCTTCACAGCCTATCTGAAACTTGTCCAGAATTGATTTTGCTGAGAGAAATCTTTGTAAAATAGCACTTCCAATCAATCAATCAGTCAAGTATAGCCGGGATGTCGTGCGAAGCACGACTATTCCGGCTCAGTGAAACCTGCCCGAAGGCAACAAGACGGTGAGGGTTCAGGATACGTGGTATAATAGGGGTCAGAAGGTATGGAAAAGGAGGGCAGCAATGACACGACAATAAGAGAGCGCAAAACGACGGGAGAGAACAGGCAGTCAAGCGCAAAAAAGAGTTGAGCGATGCAACAAGATACAAGATAAATAAAACATAATCAGAATATGTGCGGTTACAATCAAATAACAGAATATATTCAAGAATATATGCAAATATAAAGATACATTAAATATAGTAATACAATGAGGTACGTATAAATAAAGAGAAAACTAGATTACAGAGCAAAATTTAAGAACGAATGCTATCTTATGTTGGAAAGTTTGCGTCTTGTGAAAGGAATGCTGCTAGAGAGCGAAGTTCTTTATCTTCATCTAATATTTCGTAGTCGAAGGTCTCGAAATACTGCAATTGTTCGCAGTTCATTGCTTTGTCAAAAAAAATTCTTGTTTAGTTTATGTAAGTACATTTCTAAAGTATCAATTTGTAAATCCGTGTGCAAAGTCAAATTTGAAACATAAAAATGCGCACCTGTAATTGTGCGGAGGTATTTGTTTTGTATTACCTATAATTTTTTGAGATCATTCTTTTTATACATAATCCAAGCCGGGGAAGCGAATGTCATAATAGGACGTATAATAGCAGTAAAGATATGTCTCTTTTTATAAAGGTCCAATTTTGAGTATCTGCCAATTAATGGAGCAAGACTTTGGATAACACCAATGTCTTGCTCCATTAATTGAAGGAAGGACCATATTAAGACATCACCGGGTGATGTCTTAATATGGTCCTTCCACGTGGATGAAGAATTTAGCACAACTCCTAAATAGTTTGCTTTTTGAACAATCGGAATATCTTCATTAAACAGTTTTAACGAGCCTTTGAAACCTTCTTTAGCAAATCTTCTCCTAATAATCAGTAGTTGTGATTTTTGCGCATTGATTGCAATGCGCCACTGAAGACACCAGTCTTCTACAAGTGGCATGAATTCTTGTAATTTGCGTGTTGCGTTTTCTGCACGTCTTGAACGAACTGCCAGCGCCGTATCGTCGGCATAGCAACCCACATAATAATCTCTGCTGAGATTGAAGCAGGGAAAATCTGCTACGTAGAACAAATAAATAACAGGGCCTAAAATGGACCCTTGTGGTACAGAGGCTTTAATTTCTTTTAATCCAGATACTTCTTCTCCAATAAGAACGAAGAATTTCCTATTTACAATAAAAGAGTGGTTAAGTTTCATAATTTCACTGTCAAAATTAAAGTTAATGAGCTTATAGATAAGCCCCTCATGCCAGACGCGGTCGAAAGCTTTCGCCACGTCTAACATGAGGAGGGCTATGCTTTCTCTGTTGTGTAATGCATTTACAATAAATTCTGCAAGCCGTACAAGTTGTTTGACTGTAGATAAGCCTTTTTGAAAACCAAATTGCACCTTGGGAAGTTCATCATAGTAAACTTGAAGGTGCTGTAAAATAACTCTTTCAACGACTTTCCCTAATCCTGGGAGAAGGCTAATGGGTCTGAATCCATCAGGTCTGGTATGATCCTTTCCTGGTTTTGGTAGCAAAATTACTTTGGCAGCAGTCCGGAAGATAAAAAATTTGGACATCGAAGTTGGTACCTTCAGGAACTTCCTCATAGACTCAAAACAGCCTCTCTACACTCTCCGCCAATCAGAACTCAGAACGGATTTGCCTACACGAAGGATGTCAAAGTCGCGGCCCGCATGCGGCCCACAACAAATATTTTTGCGGCCCGGCCAATATATCGGCAAATATTAATATATAATAATAAAATAACATATCGACGAAGAAAAAAATGAAATGTTTACTGCTAAGTAATTAACGATAATTTATTTCGTGTTGTTAGATTACTCACAGCGAGCTGACACACACACTACTTAAATTACAAATGCGTGTGAGTGGCTTGCGTTCAGCTACCTTCGGCTTTTGGGGGACACGTGCACTCAGAACTTGTACGCATCCCCCGATAGCCGAATGTGGCTGAACTCATGGTCTCAGTTTTCCAATCATAGTTTTGTACGATATATTGGTGCATGCATGTGCATGCACTTTGCTTTATTATTAATTATTACTTAATTCATATTGTTACGGATTTCATAGTTATTTATGTAGTTAGCTTTTTTTATTTAGAAGTGTAATTAGATTTGCTTCATGTTGCCTTAACAACGCAGGCGATTTTTGAAAAGACAGCTGCGTTGGAAGGTTAAAAATAGAACAGCGCGTGCATTTAATACCTAATAAATAAATATCTCGTAATTGCTGTTGCCATCCACAAAAATCCAGATATTTATAGATGTTTCCAGTATATTCGAGAAATTATTTATAAAGCTTATAAAAGCCGAGAACAAACAACTCATCTCAGTAGTAGCTGTAGTTCTAGCGAACTGTTTGTTTACTTAATGCTGTGATTGATTTGTAGCGATTTCGCTGTGAGATAGAATTAGTTTCTCTGTTTTGAATTGATTTTTGCTAAACGTTTGACATTTTGTGATATTGTTAGAATATTTTTGAAGAAATATTTCAGCATTTTGATTTATCTCTTGTGGAAAGAATAAATTTTTGTTAACTTTTTAACGTTAACCGTGTTTATTCCAGCCCTTTGTATTCAGTATGTCTATATCAAAACCAAGTGGTAGTAAAATTAAACGAAAAATCGCTGACGAACATAGAATATTCCAAGTAAAATGGGAATTAGAATATTTTTGCTGTGAAATAAAAGATAAAATAATCTGCTTGATATGTAATAATACTATTAATGTACCAAAGTTATATAATATTAAACGTCATTACGAACAACACAAATCGAAATATAACAATTACGAAGGATTAATGAGAGAAGAAAAGTTGAAAGAGCTCAAGTTAGGAGTGAAAAAGCAACAGTCCATGTTTAGTAAAGTATTGCAAGAAAGTGAAGCGGCGGTACATGCAAGCTACGTCTTGTCCGAGTTGATAGCTAAACATTCGAAGCCTTTTACTGACGGTGATTTCATCAAGGAATGCCTAATGAAAGCTGGAGAAATTGTTTGTCCTGGAAATGTGAAGGCTTTTCAATCAATTTCATTGTCTCGAAATACAGTTGCGGAAAGAGTTACTGATTTAGCCGCGAATTTAAGTGATCAGATCAAAGCAAAATCATCTAGTTTCGAAAGTTTCTCCATTGCCTGTGACGAGAGCACGGACATTAGTGGCAAAGCTCAATTAGCAGTGTTTCTTCGTTCTTGTGACAAGAATTTTAACATTTTTGAGGAATTACTGGAACTAATACCGATGCCTGGTACTACCACAGGAGAAGATATATTTACTTGTGTTTTTGGACTTCTGCAGAAATACAATCTACCTTTGGCAAAATTAAATTCTGTAGCTACAGATGGCGCTCCATCAATGACCGGGAAAAACAAGGGCTTCGTAGCATTACTAAGAAAAAAACTTAGTGAAATTCACGGTTCAAACATTCATCATATGCATTGTATTATACATCAAGAAGTTCTATGCACGAAAGTAATAAATATGGAGAATGTTTTGTCATATATAAAAAAAGTTATAAATTTTATAAGATCTCGAGGTTTAAATCAGCGTCAATTCACTGCTTTCTTAAGTGAGTTAGATAGTGAATATTCGGGTTTGTCCTACTATACCGAGGTACGTTGGTTATCTTGCTCCAAGATTCTCAAACAATTCTGGGATTTGAAAGAAGAAATATGTCAGTTTTTAAAACGAAAAATCAAGACGTAAGTTTGTTTTACGATCCAATAGGATACAAGATTTATCTTTCTTAGTTGATATAACCAAACAGTTAACCGATTTAAATTTATCGTTACAAGGAAAAGATCATATCATTACGAACATGTTTCACATAATAAAAGCATTCAAATGTCAACTAGTTCTTTGGGAAAAACAACTTAAAAATGAAGATTTGGCGCACTTCCCGACGTGCAGCATGAACAAATCAAGTTTAGATGACACTTGTTCGTATCAAAAATACGCAGAAAAAATTGCAAATTTAACAACTGAATTTGAAACCAGGTTTAATGATTTTAGTTCCCTCGAAGACAATTTTTTTTTTGTTTTCTTCGATTTTCTCAATAAGTATTGACTCAGTACCCAGCCATATGCAAATGGAGGTGATCGAGATTCAATGCAACTCAAATTTGAAAGCAAAATTCATTGAAGTGGGCGTGCCTGAATTTTACAAATATTTACCAGCCAGGTTTGAAAATACTCGAAAATTCGCATATGAAATTATTTCCATGTTTGGTAGCACTTATCGGTGCGAGCAGTTATTTTCAGTCATGAAAGGTAATAAGTCTCCTATTAGAAACCGTATTAATGATGCTCACCTTGGGTCAGCGTTGAAAGTTATCACTGCAAACAAAATTTCTCCCGAAATAGAAAGATAATAGTAGAGAAGAGATATCAAGTATCAGGACGTAAACATTAAATTTTTCTTGTTCTTTTCTATATAAATATATATATATGTTTATTATTGTATTATTCGAAATAAATCTACATTTCTATGAATATTGATTTTTTTTTACGGCCCGCCTAAAGTTAAACCTTGCTTGTTTGGCCCAAGTGTACCTATGAGTTTGGCATCCCTGGCCTACACCAACGAGGAAAAAGCAAACGCTTTCGCTGATCACCTGACTTTGAGTTTCACAAGAACGGTGCTAACACCTGGGTACCTGGGCCAAAGGCCATACCCCTATAGAACATAACTACGTGTTTCCTAATGTTGCAAGTTAATTATTAGTAAGAATATAATAATTCTTTATATTAATTAATAAACATAAAATAGTTTCTGATATTAAATTCGATAGTAATAATTACAATTAGTAGATCATGAAACTATAAAACTGTGTAGGAAACTGCAGGCCAATAGTTTTTGAAAAATGCGCTCCTTACAGAAAGCAGGTGGTAAACCTGACAATAAAACATAAGTATTACAGTTATAATTAGAAAGTTACAGATTAGTGAATTGGGTGAGTGCGAATCCTTTGGTGAATATTAGCAGTTAGTTATATAGTTAAAACATTAGTATAATACAGAATAGGTAAGAGAAATACAAACACTGGTAATGAGATACATTAAATACAAATGAGAGAATATTTACAGTAATCAGACAGTATTAGCATTTAAGATAGCCATGGGGCGTTTGATATTTACAGGGTCATTAATGTCATAGTTGCATACATTTACTAATGCGTTTTGGATACTCTGTTGATTTGCATAAAATTTCTTGCCAATTTACAGTAGACAGTGCGTAGCTGCTTCATATTTAGTTCCTCGTGGATACGATTGTTTCGAATGTACCAGGGTGCGTTAACAATTTGTCGTAACACACAATTCTGTGCTGTTTGAAGTCTTTTCCTAACAGATTTACATGAATAAGCCCAAACCGGGCGGGCATAACAGAACATGGGACGCAAAGTGACTTTGTAAATGAGTAACTTATTATCAATAGATAGAACACTGTTTCGAGCAATTAGGGGATAGCGTTTAGCTATACGAACTCGGAACTTCTGCAAAATACATGTTATGTGTGGGGTTCAAGTGTGAGAATAACTGAGGATCACCTCAAGATAAGGGACTGCTTAGGCCAAGGAATTAACTCTCCGTAAAACTTTAGATTTTTGTGTAGCTTTTTCTTAGTGAATATGATGGCCACATTAGCTGGAATTTTCCATTTTTCTAGCCAAATCTCAAGTGTGTTTATGTGTCCCTGTAACCGTTGTATTACTGATCCAACAAATGCGCACTGTGTTAGGATCGCTGTGTCATCTGCGTACATTGAGAGTATCGTGTTGGGTGTAGTGAGAATATTGTTCATATAAATATTAAAAAATGTAGGTGCCAAAAGGGACTCCTGTGGGACCAGTAGTAAACAAAGCCAACTATCTGGGTATTACCCTCAACGCATCCTTTATCTGGTCAAATCACATCAACGAAACCCGTGGAAACATTTATGGCAACATCCGAAAATTATACTTTCTACTTTCTGAATCATCTGGTCACAATTTATCAAGGAGAAAGAGGATTTTTACAGCAATTATTACGCTCATTTTCACCTACGCCTCTCCAGTGTGAGTGAATGCCAAAAAATTGGAGAACGAGAAATTACAGATCATCTAGAATAAATTCCTACGAATTATCACAGGAGCCCCATGGAGCCCCATTCTACATTAGGAATAAAAATCTCCATCGAGACCTATGAATAAACTATGTACGCCACTATCTAAACAAACTCAACGAGAACTTCTTTAACAAGGCCGTAAATAACGAATCCGCTAATTTTTCAAATGTTTTAAACTACGAAGTTATCGATGAAGATTACTCCAAAAAAAATACAGACGCTTAGCTGTGCATAGTGTATAGGTGCGCTAGGTTGACAAAACCACGTACTAGACAATCTATGCCACGCATATTAATATGATTGAAAGACTAACTTACTTTAAGCAGCAAACTGTACGGACAGTACTATAATCGGTGACTTCATTATGTGACATTAGTATCCAATCGTGAAGCAGCAGCCAAAATTTTTCCCTGAAAAAAAAACAAAAATTTCAAAAACGAAATATAAAGTATATTCCTCATATGTGCCTAAAAATATGAAATATCAGTGTTAAACAGATCATTTTCATACCATATAATCCATGAATTGCTAAAAGATAGGCCAACATGCTTACTATCTCCGACTTTCTATACAAGCGCTATTAACTCGGGGTTGGGGACTATCCACATGACACGACTCAGTCACTCACAGCTCCAACGGCCCCAGATGCTTAATTCACGTACTTAATGTATATCTATCAGCTTCGCCATAAACGGCGTGGCGGTTTTCACCCTAATTTTAAATATACCAACGCCTAAGGGCAGAAATTACCAAACGTAGCAGTAAAAGCAATCTGCTATATACTGTAGAAACCAAGAAAAGTTTCACTTCGATTCGGCCACGCCTCGACCGTCAACATAGAAATCGGCTCTTCTATGTAACTGCGGTGCCTAACACCAGGGTGCCTGGGTAATCAAACCCTACCCCACATCGAACAATTACGTATAGTTTCGAATGATAAAAATTTTAACAAAATATACGGGTGAAAATCATAAATTGAGGGAAATACTGAATTGTCGACTAATATGTGCATTAAAGTAATGAAATCACCTCTCCAACTGATTGTGAATCTACTTCACCATAGAATGCCATTCATTTCTTCTATCTTCTCACCGTTTCATCTTTTATGCCATAACTGCTATATTACGATATGTTAACGTTCGGAATATGAAATAATTGCTTCACTGAAAGAGGGTCTTACCCAGGCGCCCAAGAAATAAGTAAATCGCTGACGTCGTCCTGATCAGCCGACAGCTGTCTTAGGGAGACGCCTATTCAATCCAGTAGGTGAGCGGGAGAGGGAGGGATGGAACTGGCAATTGAGGGGAAGGTCTTTTCTCCCTCTGAATTTCATGCATCGAAGTTGCCCAGTGGCCAGACTCAGAACTGGGGCTAAATCCGCCTAAATCTTCTGAGTAAAAAGATCTAGAATTGACAGGCCTGGTTGTTCAGCGAAATACCATTGGTGATAAGGAGAAATTACCCATGCCATGCTAGTTTTATGTTTGTAATAGGAATAGGCGTAAATCAGTGGAAGTGGGTGTAGGGAGATTACAACCTTTACTTTAAGGCAATAATGTAAGTTCCACTTGTGGAGTTTAAGATTTTAGAAGGGTGAATAATTTTTGAGTAAAGGCCGTTAGGCCGTATACTCTAACCTACGTTAATTCAAATCAATAAATCTTAGTTCAAGATCATGACTGAAGAGTAACAAAATATAACCATATTTTATCTTCTAGTGTTCTTTTAAAGTTTTTTTTCATTCTTATAGAAGAAATCACTTCTGCCTAGCTCTTCGGAAATTCAAAACTGTTAACTAAACCGTGACCTATCGTGTCAAGCGCTTTAAAAAATGATACAGATAAAAGTCAATGAATAACAATCTAAAATTCAAAGCAATAATATACAGATTAAAAAAGTTGAGTGACGGAAATTTTAGAAAATAATACAGACAGAATAGTAACTTTTGAAAAGATTATCATAATTCGGTGTCCTTATGACTACATGCTGACCTCTTTAGTAGGGTCGCAGCAATGCCCTCAAATCAAAACAAATCATATCTTCGAGATATCAAGGCCAACTTACACTCAAGGCCTGACAGTGAGAAAATATTCTGTTGTGTTTTCGATGCTCACTCTGAAATTTCTACTGACCGCAAGATGGCGCTAGCCTTCTGCTACACTTTGCGATAAGCAGAAATGTAGTGTTGTGTAGCAAATTCACGTAACACTTAATTATGTAATTTTGACTTAAGATTTAATTTTCATTATTCTAAATTTATGCTACACACCGTTATTTTATTTAATATATCGTATTTATATTTGCTTTAGTTTAATTTTAATTAGGGGTTTTGGTACTTTAAGATTTGTACGTTTCTTCCACTGGTTACTCGTAAACGCGTTGAAATACACAATGGAATTAGGTGCTTTCCTACGTAATAAACTCTATTTAAAATTACTTAACTTAGGTTGCTCCTCTATTAACTTATATCATTGGATGCAGAAAAATTAGCCTTTTAATTTAAGATCACTTTCAACTTTCTAGCTTAAATAGTTTTTAAGTTACAGTTAATTATTTAACGAAATTTTTGTAGGACTTCGGCGATCCATTATTTAGGATTTTTCCGGATATTAGATAATTTTAAATCTACTAAGATGGCATGTAGAAATTATAAAATTAAAAATATGAAACGATGAAGCAATTATGATCTAAAGTTTATCAAAATTTACAAAAAAAGGGCTTAATATTTATATGTTTACTTTATTAAACACTGCTTTCAATGTAAGTTGTTTAAGTTGCTTTCTTTTCGCACTAATACTTTCTCTTTAATTCTATAGACATCTAATTGTCCAGTTACTAAGTTTGATTGTTCAAATCCTGTAATTGCTGTGTCGAGAATTCCGACTAACTTGTCAATCGAAATTTTTTCTTCTTCAATAACCTCTCTGTCCCTTTCTTCACTATCTGTAGCGGTATTTTCTGGATCTAGAACCATACTACAAATTTCGCCCTCTGTTTAATTGATTATGATTGGGACATTGTGTTGGAGCTTTAATTTTTAAGTGTTGGTGTATAGGTTTTAAGTTCAAATACCAAATGATTA
>KK118474.1:0-15855 GCA_000611955.2 Stegodyphus mimosarum
CAATGAATTGTTTAAATTTAATAAATAATTAAATAAAATTTACTGTTATGAAACATTATATACCCAATTTGTTAGTCGGCTCAGTGAGCTCAGATTTTTTATTCTTATATATATATATTCTAATGGGTAAATTGCCCATTTTTTGCTTAAAATGACTGAATTATATTGTTCTTATCTTCCGGTTAAGGTTTCATGCATTTAGTAAATCTGCATGCAATATTGGTAGAATTATCAACAATTTAAAAGTTGTTTAAGTGTGGCTAACCCTAATTATGGGTACAAAAGCAGCCATATTTGTCTACATTTGAAACTTAGCAGAATAGTGTATTTGTTGCCAATTTAGAGGAACTAAGTTTCGCAGTAGCAGAGATAACGCCTTCTTTTATTATTGCAAATTAAATCATGCTTAACCTATTCTGAAATTTATTCTCAAGTCTTTAAGATTTACTTCGTAATTTTTAATATAGATATTTTGAGTTTTTATGTATTTTTGCCTTGTAGCGAAGTGAAAACTGAATTAATTGAATGAGAAATACTGGATCGTCTGTGAAAAACTGTTTCTTTTTCTGTTTGTTTTACTATAGTATTTGAATAGAAAATGTGGCAACGATAATATAATTTTTCAGATGATATACATTATTTTTGTGTATTCTGAGTTGTAAAGTGAATGAGAAGTAACCCTGTTAAGTGAATGTAGCGTCAGAGTGTCGCTATGGTAAGCAAAAACAGTGTTTTTTAAAGAATGCATTTATTCTATTGTGGTTTATGTGTATCTGCGAAGTAGATTTAATTCAATCCAATAAGTTTAAATGAAATGCAGGAAAAAAGTGCATATAATTTAATATTCTGTACAGGGAGGGGAAGTCGTGGTGTATGCATCAGATTTTTTATTTTAAAAGTGAAAACATGTTGTTGTGAACATGGGTAGAAGACATTGGCGCAAAAAACCAGGAAGTTCATGTATCTTGAATGGAAAAAGAAGAAAGCAGAAAAATTAATCAAATAGGCAGCACTGGATGTATTATTGAAACAGACATAAAGGTACCTCAAAAATTGTTTCTCTCTGAAGTCACCAACAAGTTTATGAATGCTGTCTAAAATCATTGAAGTTTTTGTTACTTAAGGAAGTTGCTGGTAATTAGGAATTACCAAAATTATTTAAATTATACGTAAGATAGGAGATACAAAAAAGAACTTAAAAAAGTCGTATTCTGTATCTTTAATATTTGCTTACTGGCTATGAAGACCTGCATAAAATGAAGAAATAAAAGATATTTTACATACAAAGCACACTGGTGGAATTTTTAAAAAATTATTTTGCTCACCCTTTCTTTGAGAGAAAAAAAAGTCTGTTATTACAATCTGCATTTCTTGTAAAAACTAGCTAAATTTTATCATAAATTTTTAGGAATAACAACATATTCCATTTTCTATTCCATACTTTATTAGAAGTCTTTTTTTTTTTTTTTAATCTTTAGATTAAAAAAAAAGTCAAATATATTTTTTTAAAACATTGGATTTACTTCTACTTTGTTATTTTATTTCGTGAATCAATAAATCAGGTAAAAATTGGCAATTTTTTGTAATTCCATTCTGTGCTTCAAGAGTGTGTTTACATTTCTGTACAACAGTGGGTAGATTGCATTTAATTATATGTTACAGTAAGACTTAATAATAAATCTATTGTTTTTAAATGATTGCTAATAGTGTTCGATATCAATGTTTTAATGATTATTAGTAGCATTTGATATCATAATTCATCAGATTAAGAACATAGAGTTTGAATGTTGTAATTTGAAATTTTGTTTCGTATCATTATTTTCTTTTGACTAATTCCTCTGTAGTGCATTTAAAATATCAGATTATTCCTGTGTCCATAGCTCAATTGGGAATGTAATAAGTAAAAAAGAAAAAAAAATAGAAAAGAAAGCATAAATATGACACTCCAGAAGATAGAAATTCTATTATGAAAAATGATACCATGGAAAAAGACAATCCTGTAATAATGTCTGTATATTTTCATAGATATTGTAGCAATAATGTATGTTTCTAAATATTTTTCTAAAAATAACTAGTTTTTAAAATCATGAAAGCAAAAGAATTATGCAGAACAGGAATGTCAGTCATAAGCATTTTAAAATTTTTTTGAAAAAATATGCACCATATCCATAAAAATTCTTATGCAAGTTTTTATTTTTGTGACCACTAGCCATAGACTATAACTTATGTAAAGCAAAAATGTTTGCTTTAAATAAGGCAAAATTCATGTAATGGTATTTTTAAATTTAAAAAAAATCAGTTTTATAAAAATAAAAAAAATTAGCATTTTGTATGATCTTCTGTTCCCTGTATAATCAAGACATAAATTGAAGAGTGAAATATTTAAATTTGTATGTGAATAAAAATGGAATGTCAGTCTAAAAAGGAACTTTTTGAAGTTAATAAATTGTGACTAAGCATTGATATCAGACTACATAAAAAGTTTTGATCAGTATATGTTTTTTTCAAAAAAGAGATCTTATTTACAGACTCACAGAATTTGTATTCTAAAGCATTGTCGTGCTTCAAAGGTTGGCATGTAGCCAGTTCATAGCATTATTTACATAAACTTAAAAATTAAAAATAATTCTTATGCAATTTTTTTTAATGTATGTCTGTTAGATTGTGATACCAAAGTAATAAAATTGTATTGAATTTTATTAACAGATTTTTAGTATCTGAAATCTTAGAAATTATTTTCATAAAAGTGCTTTTGCCATATCAAAGTAGCAAAATTATAAATTAAAGAATGTTACATAGTAGTTAATCGCAAAAGAATATTACTGCATAATATTAAACAGTGGGAAACCCCTGAAATTATCCGATTTTTTAATTCCGTGCAGTGAGATTGGTTTTAATGTATGTGAATGTGGTGAGATTGGTTTCAATGTTTGTGAATGTAGTAAGATTGGTTTTAACACTGAAAAATTTGAAAAAATACAAAATCTTGGAAGTTAAATATCTGTTTTTTTTTCCTTCATATGGAATCAAACTTTTTGCATTTAATTTTTTAGAATAGATATAACTAAATATAAACATATAGATTGAAGAACCATGCAAAAAGTTAGATTTTGCGATTTTTACAAAACTGAATTTTTTTAATAAAAAATACTATTACATGAATATTTGTGCTATTTAAAGCATTTTTGTAATTAAAGTTACAGGTCTATGATCATTGTTTGCAAAACTAAAGGCAATGTGAAAATCTATGGCCATAGTATGCGATGAAAAAATTGTACCTAAGAGTAGAAAAAGTTTATTACTTAAAAATTTTATACATATCTATATTTATATTTAAAGTATAATTATGTAATGTGTACGTTAATATTCATTTCTTTTTTATCAGTGTGTCCTGAAGTAGAGATAACTGAAAGAGAGGGAATTATATCTAGCCCATTTTATCCCGACATTTATCCAAAACACATATCATGCGGCTGGCATATACGAGGAAATATTGGGGATGTTATAACTGTGATGTAAGTTCAAACATGATTTTTTTTAATTAATCAAAATGAAAAAGTAGTTTTTGAAAATTACTGTTTTATTATTTGAAGTTGCAATAAGCAGGAGTGACTGAGTTTAAAAATTTCTAAATTATCAAAAGGTCTTGAAATTAAATGCCTTATAAATATAACAACTGCTCTTCTAAAATGTACTTTTTCTTGTTATACTGATGAGCAATTAAAACCGTAGTGTGCAGGTCGATTCTTCTTAGATTCATATCTTGATGGTAAAGGAAACTTAAAATGAAACTGTTTAGGCTTAAGTGTTTTTTTGTTTATCCATTGATACAAATGTGAAATGCATATAATATTTAATGTGCATGGTGCCGAATTTGTGCAATCTCTGAAATTTTTTAACAAAAACAACCCTGCATACGAAGGGCATAGCGAGCTAGAGCTTTGTCTTCTTGAAACCAGATCTCCTCTATGTTTCCAAGTTCAGCAAGTTTTGATATAAACCACTGTTGTAACTTATTGAGATACAAGATATGGTTACTGGGTCATCAAAGGAGTATGGTCTAATAACATTTTGCTTATTAAGTGCTGTTCACATAAGCATTGCTTAATGGATTTTGAATTCTAATAACAATGAGGATTCACTTTAGCCCAAAATTAAACATTTCATGACCTACTCAAACACTGAATTGCATTCTTATCCATAAACATCATTTTTTGTTAAGAAAAGATCATACAGATGGTTTCACAGTTACTAATCATGTGCTACTTTTGTATTTTCTCTATCAACATCACTCAGTTCATTCAGAAAATTAGTTTGCTATGTTTTAACTCCATGTTTTTTTTCCCCCCATAAAGATTTGCATAGTTGTTTGCAGAGATCTTTGCACTGTCAGTTTTAATGGTGAGTTCAGTAATTATTGTTCCACATCAGCACGTCTCCGCATTCCAACCATTAATGGGCTTTAATCAGCCATTAGCTAGAAAAGAACAGAAACCATATTTATAAGATGTACAAACATGATTGAATAGCATAATATAATATCATGTGTATGAGGAATCATGCTATATTGAAAAAAATGTCAAGGAACATGGTGTTTCATAATATTTTGAACATAAATATGCAACATGAACTTAGATATACTTGATGCGCAAGATATATGAATAGCTAGAAACTTATAGCACCTCTACATGGTGATCTGTTTTTGCTTAAAAAAGATCAGGAAGTTGCTTTATGTACAGCCTTGGCTTTGTGCACATTGATCATTTTATATATTAAAATGATCAATGTGCACAAAAAGAAAAAGATATTAGTAGAAACCCAGTTAGTAATAATAATAAATGCACCTTTTAGTGAATGGTAATAAACAGTGCATAATAATCACATTTATTATTAACAATGACCAATGAATTTCAATCAATGTGATTAATTAAGCATAAATGATTAAAACCTTTAATTCTTAAGTAATTTTAATGTCATGCGACGTGAAGGCATGGAATTACCATGCTTTAATGAAAGTTTTCCACCACAGCAAATATTGTCAGCACAAACATTTCACATTAGCATGTAATCATATTTTGTCAAACGATTTTGGCACTTGAAAAAAAAAAAGAGACTTGCTTTAGAACACTGGGTTGAGAAATTTGTAAAAAAATATCTTTATCATTAAATACAAGGCCTCTTAAATGGAACTGTCATGCTACCAGATTAGAAACATCATTTACTTGCAGTTCTATTGCAAAACGTCTGCTACAGAATGTCATAAAATCATGTGTACAGCTTTAGGTACTAATGTATCATATGACATTGTGAAGGTTTTTTACCGAAAGTTCAAAAACAGGACATTCAAGAAGCAGAGTGCTCTGTCCAGTCTACGTAGTGATGTTGATGAGGCCCACCTGCAAGAACTTGTAGAAGATCAGTATGCAACCACTTGAGAGCTTGTTAAGGAGTTAGACACTAGTGCCATGCCCATTAGTCACACTATGCATCACATAAACTTGACGTATTAGTTCAATCACTGGATGCTGCATGAGCTGACTCAAGCAGATAAGGACAGGTATGTTCGGACCTGCACTAATCAGCTCGAATATCAATGCAAGGACAAATTTCTGGACCGGATCATCACTTGTGATGAAAAGTGGATTTACTTCAACAACACAGGTCGAAAAGGGGGTTGGTCTGCTTCCGGTGAGCCTGTTGGCAGCACAGTTTGACTTACAAAAAGATCATGTATCTGGTGGGATTTCCATAGTATTATCCACAAAGAGTATCTGGAAAAAAGTAAAACCCTCTACAGTAAGGTGTACAGTGAGTTGCTAGTCTATGTTGACCCTGCTATCAAGGAAAAATGTTGAACTATGATCTGGTGCAAAAAAAGTAATGTTCCATCCAGGTAATGCATGACCACATGTGTCTGCATTCACCGGCTGGACTCTGTACGGACTCGAATGGGATATTTTGCCATACCCATATATAGGCCCGACATCACTTTTTTGGACTTCTACCTTTTTTCACACCTGCAACTACATCTTGCTGGTGCTATCTTCCATTCTTCACAGGACGACCGAAATATGGCTGATCTGTTCTTGGACTCCCGAACACTAAGTTTCTGGGCCGAATGCTTTAAGAAATTACCAAAATGTTGGCAGGTACTGCTTTCATGTCTTTTTTTTTTTTTCCTTTCTTCTAACTTTTTTTAAGAATGTTTTTTAGTGGAAAACATTCGTTACAACCAGATACATATGTTAACAGTTTTATTAGCAATGAAATTCGGTTAGCGTTAAAAAATTATTATAATGATTTCTATTATTTATAAGATATACACAGTCCAGTCACATTAATGTGACCATCTGTCAAAAGCCAGAATAACCACCTTTCGCAGAGCGGACTGCTGCGAGACTTGCAGGAAGAGAGTCACATAGGTCCCTGAAGATGTTCTCTGGGATGTTGAGCCATGCCGACTCTAATGCCGTGGCCAGCTGCGCTAGATTACGCGGTTGAGGATCCATGGCGCGAACAACTCGATCGAGATGGTCCCACAGATGCTCGATTGGGTTTAAGTCAGGTGAGTTTGCTGGCCAGGGGAGGACGGTAAACTCATCCTGGTGCTCTTCGAACCACGCACGTACACTGGCAGCTGTATGGCACCTCGCATTGTCCTGCTGGAAGATGCCATCATCCTGAGGAAAAACAATGCGCATGTAGGGGTGAACATGGTCCGCAAGGACAGATGCGTACTTGTATTGATCCATTGTGCCTTCCACAATGATCAGTGAACCTAGAGAATGCCAGGAAAACATTCCCCAGACCATAATGCTCCCGCCTCCAGCTTGGACCGTTCCGGCAATGGTTGCAGGGTGGTTCCTTTCAGAGGTTTCACGCCTTATACGCCAACGTCCATCTGTCCGATGGAGCATAAAACGCGATTCATCCGAAAACGCAACCTGTCGCCACTCAGTGGACGTCCAGCTGCTGTACTGGCGTGCAAATTCTAGCCTTCGCCGTCGATGAACAGCAGTCAGCATAGGTGCACGAACCAGGCGTCTGCTTCGGAGGCCCAGACGCAGCAATGTTCGCTGAATAGTACTTTGGGAGACACTTTTGGTAGCCCCTTGGTTCATTTTGGTGGTCAGTTGCTCAACGGTAGCCCGTCTATCTGCCCGAACGCATCTCCGCAACCGTCGTTCGCCTCTGTCATCTATGGCCCGTGGTGCACCACATTTGCCACGTCGCTGATTTTGGACAGTCCCATTTTGCCATGCACGGTACACTTTTACCACGGCGGCACGCGAACAGTTCACAAACTCAGCCGTTTCGGAAATGCTTCCACCCTTGGCCCGAAAGCCAATGATCATGCCCTTTTGGAAGTCGGATAAATCGCTTCGTTTCTGCATTACGCCAACGATTGAAATGTTTTCCGAAGCCCTCACACACCCTTTATATACGCTCAACTGCACTGTGCGGCCACCTGCCTTCTGTGATTGGTTATTTAACTCTGACATGGAAAGTACGTGGTGGTCACATTAATGTGACTGGACTGTGTATGTATTATTTATTGCATTAAACAAATTACATTCCACACAAACACCTTAAGATGACCCTTGCAAACAAATTACATTACAGATGCAGCATTATTACATTTTGAATGGACAGAATATCGCAAACAACTTATATTGTAAATACAGTATTATTACATTAAAAAAAATTCCTTATTTCAACAGGAAAAGCATCTGGAATTTGGAGATGCAAAGGATTTTTGACTTTTTAAAAAAAAATATTTGCAGTGTTTAAGTTAGAATTGCAATACTGAAATTCCTGACCGCCTAAATCCGAATTCTTATGAGCACATTCTCTTAGACTTCTGTTAATATGTGGAACTTAACATTTAATACTTTGATATTTATTCTGGAAAATAAGTTTCTTTGCAGACAGTAAAATTATTTCTTGTTTAGAATTGGTTTAAAAAGCTATGTTTTATATTTAGTTTTATATGCAAGTTTTCATTTTTCTTAAAAATTAGAGTAGCTACAACATTGCCATCAGCCTTTAACCTGTCTTCATCTAGATTTTCATCTGAAAGGATTTACTGCATTCTCAGCTGGAAATTTTAGCTTCAAAATTTACAACATTTTTTTTTTTTTCTACTTGCTAACTAAGTGACTACTTAGCAGAGCATTGAGCTACTTGAATATTTTCTGAGGCTTTATTGAATGGAAAAGAAGAGTCTTCTGTATTTTCTTCACAATCTTCCATTTCAACATCAGCAAAACGTTTTGATTTTCTCATTCCATCTTCTGTCTT
Organism: Stegodyphus mimosarum; assembly: GCA_000611955.2. Lineage (NCBI taxonomy): Eukaryota > Metazoa > Arthropoda > Arachnida > Araneae > Eresidae > Stegodyphus > Stegodyphus mimosarum. The sequence continues at coordinate 8,302 of KK118474.1, forward strand.
TTCTGTTTTAGAATTATGTTATTCTCTGTCTATTTGCCCAGCACTCTTATTTTTGTTTTTAATTGGATTTGCAACAGTTATTACCTTGAAGTCTTTATTGTCATCATTCATTACACCTATATCCTCATCCTCAGTTTAGAGTACTGTCTGAAGTTAGGCATCATTATTAGACTGGCTTCTTAATAAAGCAAGATCTTTTTCACTTGTAATATATGGACTAGTCAATGGAGTGCTAAAACTTCGTTAGCTTTACAACCAGATGTAGCTCCATATGAACTGCATTCTGTTCCATAGTGATATGCTTTATTTTTCATAAATTGAATCATTTTATTTCTTCTGACCACTTCATTGTATTGGTTTAAAGACAAGTGGATAACAACTTTTTCAATATCATGGTTTGTTTTTTCAACCGAGCCTTGTGATTGATTATGTCTTGGCTTTCCATGAACAATTTTAAGTTCATTCCACTTTCCACAATCTTCTTCAATAATTTATCAAATTCGAATACCAGAACCAAATTCGAACTGACAATGGTCAATAATTTTGCAAGATGCACGGTACTCAAATATTTTGAACACATCCAATAGATAATAAGTAGCTTCCTCAGCTTATTTTGTTTTTTAAAATTCCTGATTGGATACATTTTGTTAAATGTTTCTGATAAAATCATTTTAATTTCATCCATTTGTGACTGCATGTGGGTGAGATAACATGACACCTAAAAGTTAATGCACTACTTTTAATCGGAGTACTTTGTTTCTTTTGACAAGGTTCATCAAGATTTTACAAATAAGATTTCGACTGTAGTAATTTTATACTTTGCTTCCTTTCATCGTTCTGTTTCATCCTCAATGGTCTGCTGCAATATGAGTCTCCTGAAGTATTTGAAATTTTTTTCCATAAAAATATAATAAATCATTGGGTCTTTTTCATTTTTAACTAGAACAATGAGTTTTTCAACTCTACAAATTCTTACAGTATCATATCTTGATAGTTGCTGATAATCTTCTTATGACTTGCTAGAAATCCTCTCTTTGCTCTCCTCAACTTGGGGGGGGGGCAAAGAGAGAGAGAGAAAGACAGATAATTGTACTCTTTTGCTGTAAATAATTTTTTTTTTTTTTTTTTTGAGCATGGCCAAATGATCATCAAAACATGACTTCGTGGCTTCTAAAACACAGCCATTGTGCTGTGTTTTAGATATATAGTAAAATTTTCAAAGAAATTACGTGTATGCTAGCAACTGACAACAAAAATACCATTGTATCAGTATTAATAGGACATACAAGAGTTAAAACTATTGAATGGAAAGTATTTATGAACTTACCAAAAAATATAAACACCTTCATCTAAAATACACATCAAATTGTTTTGTCTAATTGTTGTCAATCAGCAGAAACAAATTCATGAATTCCAATTTGAAAATTTTTCATATGTACAAATTTGATCAATAACCTCGTAAATTCACATTTTCCCGCTAAGAATACTAGATACAAGAAGAATTCTTCATCATCTTGAATTATCTAAGTTTTTATTCTTAAAGTATTATCGTTATCTTTGAATGTAACAAAATTCAAAGATTTTACATCAGATAAATAATAACTTTGATCTAAACGATTAAAATACTTTTCAAAGTTTTCAAGTTAAAGAAAGTACAGAGTTTTTACACTTGATATGAGTTCGTCAACAATTATTTACAAATCTTAAAACCCAAGCAAACACGTAAATTAATTTGTAATTTGATATATTGTTTAGATGCCAAAGGGTCGCATCTTTTGTCAAAGCAAAAGTCACTATTTTAATCTTTTCTTTTTTCTATGTGTACTTCTTTAGGCTGACTATCAATTTCATCAACATTCCTTTAGCCTCGAAAGCCCCTCCCACCGTCGGGAAGCAATCATGTCCCAAGGAGAATAGTAAATCAGCAGTATTCATGTTTTCTGGAATATGTTTCGATGTTGAGGATTTGTCAGCTGACGAATTTCTTTAACTTGGTTGGTGTGGAAAACTGGCCAATTTCCTAGCTCTTTTATTTACCAAATGGTTGTAGTAGAATCAGACCAAAGTGTTAAGATCTGGTAGACTAAGGGCTTTGATATTAAAATTCACAAGCCTAGCAGCTATACTACAAGCCATCAACTCCAATCATGGCATACTCAGGGATTTGAGAGGAGCTCATCTAGATTTTGCTGTAACAAAAAAAAAAAAAAAAAAAAAACCTTAATGTCAAAAATAACTGTTGATTGCATAAAGAAGCCCCTTTGCTAGCATCAACAAGAATCAAGACTGAAAAAATGAATTAATTGCAATATACTGAGGTAAAGTTAAATTGTTTATGTACATCTTTACACATTTTGAGAATTTATTCACAATATCTGGTGATAATTCACAATCCCAAGTTATTTTTGATTTCCACAAATCTTGTAACAGTAGTTGTGGAAGCAATGTTGTTGGATTTAACAAGTCAAGAGATTTGAAAATATTTTGTACTGTTAACAAAATTAATCTCTTAGTTATTTTGATTTCACATGGCAGTGGCTCTAAATTAGTACTACATCCTCAAGTTATTTTTGATTTCCATAAATCTTAGAACAGTAGTTTCAGAAGCAATGTTGTTGGAGTTAACAAGCCAAGAAGACTGAAAATATTTTGTATTATTCACAAAATTAATCTCTTGGTTATTTTCATTTCACGAGCCATTGAAGTGTAATTATTTAAGTCTCAGATTATCCCTAAAATTGAAGTGTCTCCAGAATGCTTGTCAGCATTTTTACCAGCAACATTGCTATTAAAACCATGCAAATTAAAACAGCCTCTGGACATGATTAATTTTGCCTGTTCTATCAATTGAACTTGTTCATTAATAATATTAAAATTTTCAGCTACACAGTGGTCTAGATAAAATTAGTTTTCTAATTTTTCAGCAGTTTTATCGTATGGTGGAGAGCAGTTTTCTGAAAGATGCATTCAACAAATAGGGACTAGAACAAACTACAAATACAACTCGATAATTTCTATAAATTTCTTACTCTTGATTACACTTAAGGGGGCTGATCTGAGAAAATCTATGTCTTTGGGTGCAACAGATAACATCAAAAATGATAAATGATAAAATCATTCATCATCTTTTCAGTGTCAGTTCTTATACCACTTGGATACATTCTAAAATGATAAAAAATATCAGGTAGTGTTTCTATAAGATTAAATAAACTATCGTTTAAAGAGGGTTTCTGTCTCTGAGAACTAGAAGTATCATAAACTGGGTGAATTTTTGAAGTTTCACTATCTAACTTAATCACTAGCTTGTGAGGCAAATAGTGACATACATTATTCAATTCAGTTTCAGGGATGCTTTCGATAATATTAATTTCTTTCCTAGTCCTTGAATATCTTTTGATAATTATACATGAGTTTGCCACATTTTAACTTATTCATCACTTTTTCATGCCTCTTCCAGGAGTTCTTTATTATCAAATAAATATGTGGAATGGCATTTCCTAGGCAATTTCAGTTTGTAGCTCCCATCAGAAAATTTTTTTTCATTTTTTCTTCAAAATCAATTAAAAGCTGTCTTCCTCCTTAACAATTTGGGATGAATCAGCTATTCTTAGAATTTCAAATTCCTATAATGGACCCAAAGGAATATTCAGAACATGCGTAGATAAAGTAGTTAAAGTGCTATCACCTGCATATGAATTCTATTTCTTGTTTGCCGTCCACCCAAGTTTAGTTTCCATGGCTGTTATCTGTGGATCTAGCTCAGCTAAGCTCCTAGTTAGCAATTTTCCCAAAACATCAGCTCCAGTCAAAAGGTGTCTCACTTTCCTCATAGAAAAAATATGTTTTATTTTAAGTTATTTAAAATTCTATTCTTAATTTTTGAAATAAATCTGCATATCTTTTTAGTTGAAAGAACTTCAAAATTACAAGTATATAATTTTCGTAAGCCACTGAGTTAGATAAAAAATATGCTATGTTCCTTTGCTTTTCTTTCAGTTGATAACGCTTTTGGCTAGTGTAAATTAAATTGCATAAAATATGAATCTTCTGCAATCGACCTTGGGACTTTCTTTTGTGCATTTGATTCTCATGCATTCTAGAAGCTGATGGTCACCCTACCTCATTTTCAGTTCACTTTAGTTTGCAACAAGTGTCTAAGAAACTGGACAAGAACAAAAGGTTTCATTCATTATAAGCTGAGTTCATTATAGTGGGGTATTGACTGTACCTATTTTTAATGTTATATTTGCTTTGGAAGTGATTTACATTGAAGTATTTATTATTACAATTTGAAAAGAATCATATGAATAAAACTGTTTTTGTGATATTTTGAAAATTAAACTTCAACTTTTAAGAGCAAAGGATTTCCTCTTCTAGCTTTGAAACTGAGAATTTGTAGTCAATTTTCATTTTTATAGAATTTTAATTTATGTGTGTTTATGAGAGATTGATATGCATATATACTGTTTGGGTTGTTATGCGAGATTAATATGCATATATGCTATTTGGTAAAGTTAAGGAATTGTCATATCTGCATGAATCTTCAGAATGTTTTTATGCTTTTCAAATCTTTCATAATGTATAGTACAAATTAGTCATTTTCTTAACTAACAAAATAAGTTTTTTATTTTTAAGAAATTTTTTGGAAAATTACTAAGGGATGGTTATAATAATATTTTTTCATGGTCTTAATATGAAAATCTATTTTTGTGATTTTTTAATTAAAAATATTTTTAAATTATTTTGTATTTATGATAGAAGATATGCAATAACTTTAAAACATTTTGGAAATAATTCCATTTTTTGCTGAATTTTATTGGCATATGTGCAATGATATTTTTTTCCCTTTCCAGTTATAAATTTCTTTAGATCTTTCATATATTGTTTCAGTTTATATTTTAAAATTGTTTATATTTTAATTGAAAATATCTATAATGCAATAGTAAAATCAGTTGTAAAACAGTGAAAATATTATATTCAAAGTTATGCATAATATTTTTAATTGAATATTGGATATGTTCAACAATTTCTGAAAAATTGTTTACATTACTTTTAACATTTTGGAACAAGGAAATAATTTTCACTGGCCTTTTTGTTTTTTTCCCTCCCCTTTGGTAGGTTTGATGATGTGGATATAGAGGAAAGTTGTTGCTGTAAAGTTAGGCCATGTTGCTTGTTCAATTGGATTAAAATTGGACCTCTCATTGATGGCTCAGAGGGACAGTTTTGTGGAAAAGGAGTTCAATATCATAATGCAATAATTTCTAGCACTCATAAATTATGGATAAAATTTCATGTATCAAAGTTTACTAGAGGTGGAAGAGGATTTCAATTTCACTATAAAATCAGTATGTATTTTTTTTTTTTTTTAAATAATGTAAGTTTTGATATTATAACAGTATTCAAAACAAGGTATTTTCATTAGTAGATAAAAATATATCTTCTTTTTTAAAGTTGATTTTTTTTTGGTGTGTCTGTCTTTATCTTTTTTTACTGTTAAATGATTTCACCACTCCCAAAGAAAACTGTCAAATGTTCACAGACATTAAATAAGTTAATATGTTGATTCTATTATTATATTTCAGTACCATTTTTTGTATTATTTCTAGTAATGACCAAAAAATTGGTTTACATTTTTTATATTCAGCAACATAAAACTTGCAAAAAATATTTTGCATTAAATACAAATAAAGGACATTAATTAGCCAGACTATTTCAAACTGAAACATTCTACCAGACGTCATTGCTGATTTTACGCATACTATATAATGATGATGGTGCATTACATTTTTAATAAAAGCAGCCAAGCAAAAGATATCCTTTAACTAGCAAGCGTAGATAGAGAAAGAGAGAGGGTAGTTCAGTTTCAATAATATTTATAGTAAAATTTTTATTCTCATTGGGTAAACCTTATATGCAATGCGGAAGTTTTAAGATGACATAATGCGGAATTAGTTTTCAGATACGATGCAGTTTAGAGAAAGTTATTACTAGAGAGGAAGTACAAAAATTAAAAAAAGGAGCAATCAAGAGACTTTTTAAATTATAATTTTGATTTGGATATTTTTGTATCTTACATATGTATAAGTCACTAAAAACCAAGCAGCTTGGTAACCTTTTATTTTGACATTTAGCGATAGTTACAAATGTCAGCCAACTGCCCTAAGACAAGGTAAAATTTAGCGTCGACAAGGTACAATTTAGTAGGAATGGAATTCTACTAATTCTTCTTTTTCCTTCCCTTTCAATGGCAGGCACTAGTCATTATATGCGTTGACCACAATTAACACTGGAACCGGTGTCACTTTATTATGTAGTATTTTATTAAGTTAAGATCTTAAATGCCTCATTGCTTTATAAAACAACTATTTCATATTTTAAATTTTATAATTTCTACATGTCATCTTAGTAGATTTAAAATGTTGATCTAAAATTCAGAATCGCCAAAATTACAATGAGTCTGAATCTCTTTATTTCTTTATATATCAATCAAAATTGAATGTGGAACAGAATTAAAATACTAACAATAAAAAATGGTTTTGTAACTGAACTTAGTTTGATAATGTTGAAAACTCTGATGTGGACACTACATGAATTCCCTGTACAGCCTATTAAAATATATAAATTTTTTTTCTGCACTTAATTTAAACTTATTTTCTTGATTTATTCTAACATAATTAACTGGTCCCTCAAAACAAGTTGAAAATGACATAAAAAATTGTCAATTTTTAGGATACAGGAGTCAAACTTCTTGTGTTTTTATTTTTTCATAACAAATGTAAAACTTCACAAGATATAAATATAGGAGCTGGGAGGTTGCATTAAAAGTTAGATTTTGTCATTTGTCAAAGATACATAAGAACAGATGTCATGAAAAAAATTATTTTAAATTCATTTTACAGTCTCCTTTTCCTAAATAGGAGTCCTTTACTTTTGTCGTATGGGAATCAAACTTTTTATAATTGTATTTTTCCATAATGAGTATAAAATATATACAAATATAATTTAGGAACCGAGAGATTGCATTAAAAGTTACATTTCGACATCTGTCGAAAATTAATTTTTTTATTTGGCATTAAACCCGAATATTTTTGCTATTTATAATATGTCTGTAATTAGAAGTGTATGACTAGACCGACGATTGTGAAAATAAAGGCTGGGTAAGGACTTCTAAGCCATGTAAAGGGATAGGTATACACACGCCATATATATATATATATACACAATTATTCATAATGAAAGTAATTAAAAGTAAATTAATAAGCCCAATACTTGCACTAAAGCTGCAAAGTAATAAAGCAATAATTCACTATAAATTATAAAAAGAAAATTCTCCATATTACACCTCCAAGCAACGGAAATTCAGTTTAAAAACATATTGAAAAGGTATTTTTCAGAATTTAAAAAAAATTATAGAATTTTCAATCCTCCTTGCTTTAAACACAGTTAAGAAAAAACTAAATCGCAAAATGCCAAAATCAAAAGTAAACTTTTTACGTATTGAAAAACCATTATATATATATATATATATGATTTTGGCATTTTTGCGATTTA
>KK118474.1:16035-26683 GCA_000611955.2 Stegodyphus mimosarum
TATATATATATATATTATGCGATTTTTTTGCGATTTATATAATAACATATATATATATATACACATTGCTGATTGCATTAAAAAAAGGGAGGTGCACAACTAGATGTTATAGCAGCTCCATTTACAAAATTTCAACATTCTTCGGCTAGCCATTTTTGAGTTATGCAAGATACATGCATATGTGACATACAGATGTCATGAAAAAGTACCTTTTGTATCCATTTTACAAAATGTTTTGAAAAGAGAAAGAGAAAAAGTGTACAAATGTCACAAAAAAAAAATCTTTTGAATGGATTTGGGAGCAATCAAAATGGATGTTTCTGTTGAAATATGATACATGACATCTTTTGCAGTTACAATACTTTCTTCACTTAGTACAAGGAAGTAAAAATTGATTTAGATTGAACACCCATTTGTCTATTCACTGTCACTGCCAGAAGTAGTTGTTGCAGTGCATCCTTTTTCAAGTTGGGAAAAGTTGGTTTTGCCGTTTGTTCTGTATAAGAAGTGAGTTTTTTATATAACTGAAGTATGTTTCATAAATGATGATTAATTTTAACATTTAAAGTATTTATAATAATAATTAATGATAGAATAATGATACCAAAGTAAGGGATTAGACATTGTTTAAAACCAACATGATTGTTTTGTAAACAAATCTGGGTTTTCTTGCATTACAAATGTAAGCCAGGTAAGTAGGCAGTGATTAAATCATGAGCACTAAAGTTTTATTTCTATTAACAAGGAGGAAAAATCATTAAAAATTTGACAGTCAGAACCAGGAAATGGTACACAAAAGCGTTTGATAACAAATAATAACATTATATTTTCAGGATAGAAGTGTTTTATTTTTTAAGAGACCACAGTGCTAAACCAGGCACAATAAAGTTCAAATAATATTTTATACAATGCAAAGACCAAGGACCAGTGTAAGCGGGACTTCCTGAATTATAGATTTCAGAAATTTTCAGATTTTAAATCATCAGTTCATAATCTAGTAAGAAGACATGTAGACACAGCAACACTGGAGCTTCACATTTTTTACTTCAGATGGTAAAGCACTTACCCCCCAGAAAGAAGGGTTAAAAAATAAGGGAAAAAGGGAGCAATTGATTTTGGACTTTTGTTGATTTGGAAATTGTGTTATATGTTTTATTTTAATTTTGTAGCTTCAAAGTCATCTGACGAATGTGAAACAAATGAGTTAAAATGTGGAAACAACAAATGTATACCAGCCAGCATGAGATGCAATGGGGTTCCTGACTGCGAAGATGGTTCAGATGAACATATGTGTTCAAGTAGGTATTAAACAATTTGTTGCACATAATACAGTAACATTGTAGATAATCAGTATAAATCTCTTGCTCGATCTGTTGCCGTATTTAGAATTTTCCAAAACAAGTAAAACTTTATGATATATTGTTGGGCAGCCATAAGAAATGCTTTATGCAGGTGACGAAGATAAGAAGGCCTTATGCAGATAACGCCTTCTTATGGCTAAGAAGTATAAATTTAGGATGCTATCTGATAAATAGTCTGTATTTCAATGCCAGAGGTAAAGAATAATTCATTTCAGTATTCCATTCGTAACCAAATTATTGGAATATGTGCATTCAGATACTGAAACATTCAGTATTTTTACTACATACTTTTAATATATGTCTGCTAAACAACAAATACCTCATTAAGACTTAGTTGTATAGTAATTACTTTCTTGCCCATTAAATTAAATTCAAAGTTCTCAAATTAATTATTTTGGGAGTCATTGGTTAAAAGAAAATGCAGCATGCTACTTTAGCTCAGTCATGGTGTGGAAAATGTAAATTTGTGGTTTAGTTAGATAAATATCTGATTGTAACAAAAGTTTTCTGCTCAAAACGTTTTCAATAAAGTTAGAGTAAAAAAAATCTGAAAGCTTTCAGATTTTATATTACTCCCAAAGGGGCGTTTTTTTAAATGTTTTGTGTGTTACTTTTATTTATTAAATATGGCGTTCTTTGCACTTAAACATAAAATTCAATCCAACAGCAATATTGCAAAATATTTAAAAGAGCATATTTTTAAAATTTCTGATACACAGTCTCGCGCACTGAAGATAAAAATGTTTTTTTTTTTCCCATACAGTGTTGCCATTGCTCGCTTTGAAATCATTGAGTTTCTTAATAAAACATTCATAAATGCTTTACAAAATATGAAACAGATAATAAAACAAATTCCAAATTTGGACTTCCAGATGCCCATATTCGGGTGGAGACATACGTTATTGAAACTTTGATGGCTCTAGGTACAGTTGTTTTATCACAATGTGAGAAACATATATACATTTATGGAGATTCTTCATTATTTAATTTCTTTAAATATAATATAGGGTGAATTTGGTGTCCTCATTTTGGATGTCCAGTACAGAATGGAAGATAGCACCAGCAAGATGTAGCTGCAGGTGTGAAAAAATATAGAAGTCCGAAGGAGCGATGTCGGGGCTATATGGCAGGTGTGGCAAAAGATCCCATTTGAGTCCATACACAGTCCAGCCGGTGATTGTAAGCATATGTGGTCTTGCATTCTCTTGATTGAACATTACTTTTGTGCTGGAACTCAATTCGACATTTTTCCTTGATGGCAGCATCAGCATGGACTAGCATCTCGCACTATACCTTACAGTCGAGCGTTTTACCTTTTTCCAGGTATTCTTTGTGGATAACACCGCAGCTGTCCCACCAGATACAAAGCATGATCTTTGTGGTAGTAAATTTTGCTTTTCTGCATTGCCGACTGGTTCACAGGGCACAGACCATCTCCCTTTTCGGCGTGTGTTGTTGAAGTAAATCCACTTTTCATCACAAGTGATGATCTGGTGCAGAAATCTTGATATTCGAGCAGATTAGTACAGGCCCAAGCACTTCTGTCCTTATCTACTTGAGTCAGCTCATGAGGCATCCACCGATTGAACTTGTAAGTCAGGTTTATGTGATGCATAGTATGACTAATGGACATGGCACTAACGTCTAACTCCTTAGCAAGTTCTCAACTGGTTGCATACTGATCTTCCGAAAGTTCTCGCACGTGGCTCTCATCAACATCAATAGGCCGACCATTGTTATCTCATTAATATTGTTATGGCTCTGCTTCTTGAATCTCGTAGCTCTTGTTTTTTAACATTCAATACCAAACCTTCACAATGTCATATGATACGAGATTAATACCTAAAGCAGTATGCATGATTTCGTGACATTCTGTAGCTGACTTTTTGCAACATAAAATGTTGCTTCTAATCTGGTAGCATGATAGGAAAAAAATCGGTATGTCATTTCAGAAAAAGTCCGATCTTGTATCAAAATACCTATATTAGAACAATGCTGTATATAAATCTAATACATATCTTAAATTGCACTTTCGAGATATGTAAGAAGCAGGTTGAATTTCATCAATCGGCCCAGTAGAACAAGAGATACAGAGCTGTCCCCTCCTTTCTTTTGCACAGTGTATCTCCACTATAATGGGAAATAAAATGCTCAGCCATTATGGGTCCACAGATTGTTGTTCCAAGACTTGTTGGAAAGCATGATTTATGCACATTCAGTGTTCAATAACTTCACATTTTGCATCATTGAAATTGCTGATGTCTAAAGATAAAGAGCTGAAGGAAATTGTAATAATGAACATTGAACTACTAACTCTCATTGCACCATCTGTCACCGAACTGTGTTGGCAAATCTGACTTGATGTGTTTTTTTCCTTATGTTTTTATTTAAAAAAATCATTTTGTCATGAAATTTTTATTTACGTGTAGCTTAGATTATATATTCATATTTAATTATGCAAACATTTACTTTTTTTATAAGGCTGTTTTTTATTTTTAGATAGATGTCCTTCTGGAAGATCCTGTAGGTCTCAGTTCCAGTGTTATGAAGCTTCCATGCATTGTGATGGTATTGCTGACTGTGCAGATTTTAGCGATGAAATAGACTGTGGATTTTGTGCACCTAATCTGACTAGATGTGGTACAAATTCTTCTCAGTGCTATGATCCTCTTACTCAAAGATGTGATAAGTATGGAATGATCTTAATTTCTATTGCTGTTTTTAAATGTAAATTAAAAATTATCTGATAAATTAATATCTCTTATTTCACTAGAATTCCATTTTGCAAGCTAAAAAGGAATGAAATATTATTGATAAAAACTGAAAAGCGACTGAATTTTTTTAACCACTTTGAAGAGTTGTTTTGTTTTACATTTGGTCATGAAAATAAATTGTTGCTTAACAACAAGGGATGTTCATCAGAGTAACAGAGTGAATTCATATAAAACATAATTTTATCCATACTTATTCATATTATTTTTCAGCAAGAGTTAATTTTACCATTAATGTAACAAATAAAATTTGTTTTTAACACTTTTTATAATTTATTATTTTTTTAAAACATTTTGAAGATCTCTTGATAGTTGTTTTCATAAAATCATACATGACACAAATAGACATTTCTAATAGTTGGTAATAGCTGAGGTCTTTTACTTTCAGTGTTGTGTGGTACTCAGCGCAGCATAAACTAATCATGCAAAGAGTAATTTTATCTGAATATCTTTAATAGGAATAGGATTTTGCAGCAAATTTTTTATCCTGCAAATATCATAAAATAGGTTTCAAGCAATCTATGAAAGGTGATAAAATTAGATTTGCAAAATTTGATTTTCCAGTATTTTCTGCATTAAATTAAAATCTGGTTGTTATGAATTTTTCTATAAAATATAGATTACACTCATATTTGTTTCTTTTTAAAAAGATTTAGATAGTAATGTGCAGTTTTAATATTCTGAAATTATGCACTTTTGTTTTCAAAAAGGGTAGCAAAGACAAACACAAAAATGTTAAACACTAAAACATTAATGTCTTGAAGTATGAAGCCTTAAAGTATAAATATTAAGACAAACACTAAAGCTTTTTTTGATTGAATTTTTCAGGTTTTAAGTTTCTGTTTAATTTAATTTTATTTTGTTTATTAAAATTAAATGTTTAAATCTTCTGTGAAATTAGTTTTAAGCCATTAGCTGGTTTTTAAATGTATATTCGAGTTTGTAATGTACATTTGTGATTGCAAAAATTTTAATTTGAATGCTACTATTGAAAAATCACTATCGCACTACTTTTTAGATCATCTTATTAAATTTTGTGTTAATGTTAGAAATTATTATTGTTTTATTTCTCTCTCTCTCTCTCTTTTTTAAAATTTTACTCCATATGAATTAACCATACTCTGAGTGTACGTATTTGTAAGAGATGATGTGGTTTTTCTTATGAAATGTTTAGGACGATATTTAATTTCTAACTATTTTTAGGGTATTCAATTGTTTTAATGGAGAAGATGAAAAGGATTGCTTTAGTTTATGTCCTGGAAAAATAATGTGTGATTCAAGAAGGGGCTGTTATCCTATGAAGCATCGTTGTAATGGTGTTGCTCACTGTGAAGATTTTTCAGATGAAAAAAATTGCGGTAATAATAGATGAAAGCTTATTCATTAAAGTGCATTAATAATATTAAATATCTGTCTTATGTCTAAAGCCAGGATATAAGTTTGTGTTCGTATTCCTTTAGCCAACATTTATTTTATACTTACAAGACCATATTTAAGTATATTTTTTTTAAACTTTGTATGTATGTAATTTTTTTATTATTTTATATAGCACAGTTTAATTTTGAAATGGGAATTAAAATATGAAGGCTCAACCAATTTTTACTTTAGTTAATATTTGCATTTAAAACCTTTTCTTCCTGAGGTTCCTGAGTCATATATGTCCTGCATGTTATCAATATTAAATAAGGTATATAGAAATTTAGGCTGTAATGGAGATTTAAAATTTGCTGCTTAATCTGGAATCTGAAATAAAAGATCCTGTAAATTTGTTTTTCTATTTTTTGCTGGCTAAATAGCCGACTAAGTACATGAAAAATTTTAAAAAGGTTAATTTTACTTAACATCATATGATGCATTACTAAATTTATCAATACAACAGTATTTACACTGCGAAAAAAAAAAGGACAGTTCTATATCTTGCATTCTACTTGGCCGATTGACGAAATTCAACTTGCATTTTTCATGTCTCGAAAGCTGGGCTTATGATACGTATTAGATTTATATATAGCATTGTTCTAATATAGGTATTTTGACACAAAATCAGGCTTTTTCTGAAATGACATGCCAATTTTTTCCCATATTTCGATTTTACGACTCAAATTATGCCAAAGTGCCAAGTTTTCTAAAAATTGCATGAGTAGTTTTTAAAAAATAAGCTCTCAAAATTTTAGCTCCTCACTGTTAATTGAATGATACCTATTACTCTCTCTCTTTTTTTTATTAAACTTATTTGATTCTTCTTTTCACATTTCAAAATTTGGGTTCATTCCAAATGAAATTTGCCCATTTTTTATGATTTATTTTTAAAATTTGTATTTTTAAATAATTGTTATAAATTTTTCAGAAGAAATTTTGAATTATGAGCTATAAAATATTTACCATCATCTTATAGTAGATGTATTTCTAAGCATACCTACAAAAAATTAAAAGTTTTTTATATAAAATTTTCTGAGATATACATGAATTTACATATTGGCATGTTTTGGAATTTGGCATATATGTCATAAGCAATAATAATGCCAAATGTGGTTTATATGCTTTGTTAAAATTATTTGAAAGTATGAACGATGTGACTTTTTTTTTTGCTCACTATTTGAAAACGGAAAGGAAAATAGTGTGTCATATATTAAGAAGTTTGCCAAGTGAATTTGAATTATTCTTGGTGCAAACTGAAAAAAATTTGGCAAGATAAATTTTTGAATTTCTCCGTAACTTTTGCACCATATTTTACAAAATTTAAAATTTAGGCATATAATTAAGTCATAGAATTGAAATATGGGAAAAAAATTTTACATTGTTTCAGGAAAAGTCTGAGTTTGTGTAAAAATACCGATATTAGAATAATGCTATATAAAAATCTGATATATAGCCTGAATCGCGCTTTCGAGACATGAAAATCGCGATTTGAATTTTGTCAATCATCCCAATAGAACGGGAGAAATAGAACTGTGCCCCCCTTTGTTTCTTGGCATTGTGTATATTAATTATTCATTATATTTTATGATATTTTAAAAGTTCTTTGGTAAATTAAAACTTCACTATTCCAAATTTTGTTAGCGTATGAAAATTTCAAGATGAAATTAGACAAATAATATAAAATTAGAATATTTAATTTGATAATAATAAATTTTACATCATATTATAAATAACTGATTAACCTAAATAATATATTATAAATTGAATTAAAATCAGTTTGGAGTTTTTTTTTGGCTGATTCTCCCTTGCAATGTGAAATACCTTCTGAAAACTTTCAATTGTTAGTGCTTAGATGATCTTGATTTTTCATATTCCAACGTTTGTAACTATGCATTAGCATATTTAATATAAATTATTTTTAACTTTGTTCCTGCATGCCAGGCTCAGCCAAATTGCAGCTGTGAGGCTCCATAACACTGTTGCTCATGAACCAAGGGACTTTTAGTTCCTTAAATTTAACACAGCCTAAAGCAAGGTTTAGTTTTATTTTTTAAATACATTTTCATATTGAAACAGAATACCATGTGGCATGCTTCTTTTACAATTAGAATTTAATTTCTCAAAATAATTTATGTGTATAATAATTTAATCAGTTTCAGAGTGTCCTCTGTCCACTAATCAGAGTAACAAATAAAATGGGCTATTATTTCATTTCTGCTACCTACTGTGATGGCCATATTATTTTTAAAGCAAGTAATGGTCATCGAAATGCAAAGATCATTTAAAAAATAATTTGCTCTATTTTTTCTTTCTTTTAGCACTTATTTATTTCTGACATTTTCTCGTTAGAGTCCTTCTGTACCTTTTGTCCTCGAGCATCCTTACCCAGCCATTATTTTCACAACTGTTTGTCATAGGCATATACTTCCAGTTGTAAAAATGTTTTAAATGATGCAAATATTAATGTTCTGACATTTTTAGTTTAAAGAAATCGGTTTTTAAAAATTATGGAATCTAATTTTTAAATGTTCCACCAATCCCGATATTTATATTTAGGAAGATCTTGTACTAATTATAAAAAAGCGAAAAGTTTGAGTCCCATATGACAAAAAAAGACAAAATATTTTATATTAAAATCAGAGATCAGATATCTGTCTGAAATATATTTTCTGTAAAAAATGTGACTAAGAATATTGATATGAATCTTATTTTAGGTGGCTGATTTTCCCATTTGTTAAACCTTCAGTTACGCTTACCTTGTGAAACATCATTTTCACTGTCCTAATCAAATTTTTATGACAAAGTTGAATATTGAAATTTAGCATTTCTCCTGTTGGCATAATCCAATTTGCAATGTTGCTGGCCTTATGCATTATTCCTTTAATGAACTTATATATGTTGGCATTAGGATGTACTCAATGTATTTCATGTGTGAATATGTATAGTTGATGATGATTTCAAATCTCTGAATATATATAGTTTTTAAACCTGTATTTGGAAAACTAAAATTAGGTCCAATCATGAATTTCCTGGAATTTAAATCCTAACCCTAAAAGTTTTTCCAACAGCTAATCTCTCCAACTCATCAAATAAGAATAAGATGAGAAGGAAAAAGAAAAACTTTTACTTAATATCATGAGATTTTAAAAGTACACAAATATATTAAAAAGAGTCGAGTAAAATTTAGGAAACGAAATACATAATTAAATTCTTAAAACTTGAGATTCATTCTTAAAATTAGTTTAATAAACATACTTAAGTAACTTTTCAGATTTCAATTAAGAATTTAAAATTCAAGAGCCATGGCTGAATAATTCAACTGAAAGACTGTATCAAAATCATGTTCACGACACAAATTTTATATATGAAGCTATGAGTTAGGCCATCCAAGACCAATTTGTTAAGAATGATAAAAATAATTTTAGGAGTTTAGAGACAGTGCAGTGTACCAATTACTTGAAAGTTCTCAGAAATTTTGTTAAATGCTATACTGAAATAGTGAGGCATTCAGGGTTGTCACAGCATTGTTTTAGTAATTCAAATACTCCTGAAACTGCAGTGACTATGTTTGCATTTTAGTAACTAACATTTCTGATCATCAATAAAACTTCTCTCTCCAGAGATATAGGTTAAAATGTTTGGCAGTTTCTTAGATTAGGATTCAAAAGGTTCTAGTGATTTAAGGAAGAAGCTAAAAATTCGAATATTTGCAAGATCTGGGGATTCATCCTTAGAAGAAACCAAATGTTACTAATAATTTAGCTCGCATCTGAAAAATTAAATGAGTTATTTAGGTTTGATATCAGTATGTTATGTTCTTTTGTTAATAGTATGGAGAAAAATAAAAAATATTTTTTATGCAAATTTCCAAAAGAGTTGATGGTTTATTTTAAAACATTTTCGCTTTCTATCAGTATATGAGCCAGATTCCTTACAGTGTCCTTCGTGGAGGCATCCTTCCTCCTAAGCAAGTAGCTATAGTAGGTTTTGTCGTATTCAAACAAACATGTTTTTTTTCAAACTGCTATTTCTCCACAGTGCACGCTGTCTTGTGTCATTTATTCCGGCATTTCCCAAGCAGTGCACAAGTTAAAGAAAAGTCACTGAATCAGTTTTTCTGATTAGTGCTTTATTTTTTATTCAAATGAAAATTGTTTTTACATTGTTATAGAAAAATCATTTTATCTTCTTTCCATTTTAGTTTGCGTTTACTGTAACCAGTCAACAGCTATAAACCTAAGGGGTGTGGAAAAAAGAAAGCTAAATGAAAATGCTTCTGTCTAGGGTGGGGGGAAATGTACTCTATGGCTTCATGTAGTGGTTTCAGATTCATTGATTGTAGGAACACTTTCCTGAATACAAAGCAGAATAAATGATAATTATTTACTTATATTTATATGTAACCACATTAATTAACAAAACTATGGAATTCTGATTTATTTATTTCAAACTTTTTTTAAAATTTAAAACCAGGTTTCCTACTTTAAGAACAATGTAAATACGAAATTATGGCTTATGGAAAATCTAGTTGCAGCTTTTAAAATTTCTTGGATTCCCTGTTATGAAATTTGTCCATTCATTATCTGCATAAGAAAAATCAAACCTAATAGTTATAATAAAATTCTTTCTTAAGATTGCAGTTGCCTATGTATTAGTATTCAAATTGTCTTCAGCTGACCAAAATTTTCAGACCTATCACGCATTTATTATGCATGCAATTTGGCAAATGTTGCTATTGTATGAAATTTGCCATGAGGCTTTGTACATAGCTCGGTTGCAGAGTGCTGCTGATCAATGTGATAAGATTTTCAAGCTTTATCTTTTAATCTTAAAATGCAATTAAATATCAAAATGAGTACAATATTAAAATGCATATACAAAAACTAAGACTGTTTCTTTGTATAATGTTTCTATTTGTTTCTATGTAGCTTTCAAATCAAATCACTCAAAGGAAAATAATGACTCTGTAAACGGAAAAGTAGTAAAATTAAATTTACAAATGGTGAATGATACAGCCAAGGAGAGTGTTAAAATTTTTTAGAGCTTTAATGAAGTGCTAACTGTATATGAAGGAAAAAAAAAAACTTTTTTTTTTTTTTT